>JAODPA010106272.1:0-20333 GCA_025585075.1 Nepenthes mirabilis
TGGCAACCACAACTTCCAAGACAGGTTGCAGGCCTGCCAGGCATGCGTCTGGCAGACGGCCTGGCAGGCAACATGCCCTGCCACCCTGGCGCTAGGGTGGCTGAGTAGATTCCTAGGGTAGTGAATAATATATATTTATTCACGTGTATATATATATAGAAGTGTTGAGATCATTTAATGTGTGTGAGAGGTTGGTGAGTTATGGTGTGTGCTTTTGTGAGCAACCACTTTGAGAAATTTGTGAGAGAAACACTTAGTGAGAGAAAGTTGTACACTTGAGATTGTTTCTTCTTTAGTTTGAGCTTGTGTAGCCAACACTTGTAAACAATCCTTTATAGTGTATTCTTTTGTGGTTTTTCCCTTGCTTACAGAAGGGTTTTCCACGTTAAACTCGTGTGTTCCCTCTCATATTTTCTCTCTACCTCTCTCGCTCGTCCGAGAGCCTTTTGCTCTCTAATCCTGTCCGAGCGTTGTGTCCGCTCGGCCTTCTGCGCGTTTTGCTCCAACAACATAGGCTATAGCTTGTATAGTATTCATTTCATAAGATATTGGCAAGTCATCTTGAGTCATTGTACTTACACATTACAAAAGGATTCCATTTCTTTTTAGCAGCTCTGTTCTGCTATAGAAATTGGAGAATTGTTAACTGTCTAGTTATTGCTTTTTTTATAACGAAACTTAACAAGATGATAGATATTTCTATCCTATCTGATATGACTATCCATACAAATTTATTTAATTGAATCTCAAAATCCTGTAAAAATTGTCCAGAACTCTAGAACCCGTTTCGGTCAAGGAATTGTGCCTTGGAATTGAAATTTTAATCAATCTTCCAAACCTAATTCAAATTTTGTTGTTTGACTCTATAGAGAATTGGAATTCCAATTTTAGAATTAAAATCAATATAGGATAATTTTTTTGGTAATTTTTAAGAGGTGAAGAATTATAATGCCGGGGTATAAAATTAAAAAAAAAAAACAACAATAATGAATTAGATATGATCAAATGACACAAACTTCAATTGGGTTTCATTAAAGATCTCCTTGTTCAGCCTCTCAGTGTTTAGTATGCAAATACGGCCCTTAAACATCAAAACTTCATTATCTCAAATGTTAAATTCAGCTCTTGATTCATGGTTTAGATCCCTAGTTATATCAACTAAGAAATGGGTCTTCCTTCTAATTTCTTGTAATCCTTTCAAAGATTTCCCGTTGAAATTGAAAATATAATAATATCATATGTGTACCCTAAAAAGGCATTCTAATGTGGCACTACTTTATGCTATATATCTTTAATCATCAATGGAGACATCAAATTTGCTAATTTACAACTCAGTGCATCCTCTACCACATTTATTTTACTTAATTGATATTAGATTTTATAATTATAATTCTTCAAAAGATCCGTCAATCTTCTTTGCTTTATATTCATTTTTTTTAAAAAAAATAAATATTTTAAGCTATTGTGGTCTAAATATACTATAAATTTCTTTTTATACAAGTAATGCCTTTCTATATCTTCAATGCAAAAAACAACGTTGTTAATTCTAAATTATAGGTAGGATAGCAATGCTCAAACACCTTGAGTTGTCATGATTTATTGTCAATAATCCAATCGTGCTACATAAAAATATAATCTAAACCTCTTTTGAAAGTATCATAATAAACCATGTAAGCTCCAAAACAATGCAAAATAGATAAAATTGATTCAATCATTAGATAGTTCTTCAATTCTTGAAATCCTTATCCCATTGAAACGCCACTTTTTTTTTTTTTTTTTTTTTTTGCATTAAGAAGGTCAACCGCACTATTATTCTTAGGAAATTCTCCATAAACCTTTGATAGTACCGAGCCAAATCAAAAAAAAATTAAAATAAACAATTTTATACTTTAATTACATTCATCAGTTGACTCTAACTTGACACTATTTCAACCTTCTCTGGCTTCACTCGTACACCCCTCTTTGATATTATGCGGCCTAAGATTACTACTTTCTCAAGTTAAAATTCGTATTTCTTCGATTTTCCATACAATCATCTTTTTCTTAGTGTTTGCGAAATAATTTTCAAATGAAGTTTATACTTTTCATAACTTCTCAAATATATCTGATGGGTACACCAAAAATGGGCTGGCCCAAAGGATGGTCAACGGAAACCCAAGAAGGACAGTCAACATTTCTAATGGCCCAGTTAGAAGATGAGCCCAAAAACAGGAAGGCCCGAAAACGGTCAACGTTGTCGTTGACCGTCCTGACGGCCAACTTACTCATAAACGGGCAACTAAGCGTTGACCAGTTTTGTTGGGCCTTTAGAGGCTTTGCAACAATGATGGGCCTATTCTATTATGGTCCATGGCCCATCAGTTGATCGCTTGCCGCTCTTCCTTCATTCTCCACGAAGGCGGCCAACACCACTGACGGTCAACTCAGACGTTGACCGTTCGCTCCCTATACATTGGGCCCAAATAACATATTTCTACAGTTTAGGCCCACCAATCATTAAAAGGGCAACCACGACTCTCCAAGGATATTCCACAATCTCAAAAGGAATATCAGCAAGATTGGCGCCCTTTAAATAAGGAAGGCGCTAGATCTTCCCAACTCCTTGCCAGCCAAGGAACCCCAACGGAAACATGTTGGGAAGGAAAGAAACTAACTTGGAAAGTGATCGGCCGCCTCAGAAGGAAACAATCTTCCACAATTGGGCAACAAGCATCAGTCTCAAAAAGGAAGGCCAGCAGCAGATCATGGGGACGATCGCTCCTTCCAAAGGAGGAGGATCGCCATCTTTGCCATAAAAGAGGCCCTGGATTCACCATCCAAAAAAAGAAAGAAAAAGGAGGGAGGAAAAAAAAGCTTTTTGACACGCTCTTTGATGTTTGCATTAACACAGAAAACTCTAAGTGTTCTGGGGATCAATCTTGGGCTCCCGGCAGCCAAACTCTCAAACACAATCAAACTCCAAGGCAACGAATGAGTCTTGCGGTCGTTCTCTGCCTTCCCACCATCCAGATACGAGAAAGGCCCTGCACCTCTCTGACATCTAGAACAAAGCACTCTCTTCCCCTCTCCCATTGCTCTCTCTATTTTTCAGTTCCTTCCGTTGAAGGCTGTTTTACTGATTTGAGCGTCGGAGTATTTTCGGTGGAATTACATCCCGCCGTTAACGCTGACCTCTTGTTTGTTTTAGTAGTGTGCAGGATTCGCACTCAGTAAACGGAGCCGGTTCAGACCATCCAGGAGAATCCGAATCTGTTCGAAGTCGGATCCAGGTACGCATCATTGGCGCCGTCTGTGGGAAACGCTTACAAAAAGCCTACCACAAAAAATCTGTACAGACTCCCTCTGTCACCTTCTGCTTCTACAATGGTGAATACGAAAGCACAAGCTAACGACCCCGCTAGAGATGCTGCTAACCCCGACCAGGACCATGCTGATGTCCTGGTCAATGGGGCCACAGGCGGAGTTCCACCGCCTTACATTCAACAACTGATGGAGCAGATGCAGGCTAACAATTGCCTGCTCCAACTACTTTGTGCATAGAAAGAACAACAGCCGGCGACTCCACCAACAGTCATTCCCACTCCTGCCACCAAAAAAAGTGGCCAGAGGAAGAAGAAGCCGGCAAAGAAGCCTGAAAAAGTTGGGAACGATCTAGCTCCAACGTCCTCCCGCGTTCCTGGCCAGAACAGGCCAGTGGAACGCTCCGGGAGTACATCTCCAACAGAGAGCCCATAAAGGAAAAATCCTCGGGCAGAAGACCGTCACACAGTCCAGGAGCGAGCCTTCAAGACTGCCAGAACCATAGGAGGCAGCAGCCGACCGACTGCTGAACCCGCCGGAAAAAAAACAGAGTTAAGAAATTTTCTCAACTCCAAGAGATCAGCAAACACCACTCGCGCCGACCCACGAGTAAACCAAATCTGGAACCACGTGTTCCAGAATGACGAGCGCGCCATCGACTTGGACAGGTCTCCTTTCACAGCAGAAATCTTGAGTTGTCCACTGCCGTCCAAGTTTAAAATATCGTCCCTTGACTTATACAATGGGGGCAGTGATCCGGTCGACCACATGGATCACTTTCGCACCCATTTAAGTCTACAAGGGCTAGAAGACTCATCGATGTGCCACTGCTTCCCACTTACGTTGAAGGGAGACGCCAGAATCTAGTTTTACCATCTCCCTTCAGGCTTTGTCAGCAGTTTCCGTGAACTCACGAACCTCTTCTTGGCTCAGTATGCATCGACCCGACGAGAAGAGAAATAGTCGTGGCACCTCTCCCACATAAAATAGAAACCGGGAGAGAACCCACGGCGCTTCCTGGATCGCTTCGTGGCTGAGGCCAGAAGGATTCCTAGGATTACTGAGGAGATAAAGTTGGGCAGTTTCATCTCAGCACTGACTTACGGAGATTTCTTCAAGCACTTAGCCCAAAAAAATCCCTAAACCTTCTGCGAGGTGGAATCCATTACCAGGGCCTACGCTGCTGCAGAAGAGGCCAACGAGGAAAAACGTCCAGAACGGACGGACCAGCCTCACCTAATCCCTGGAGAAGGAAAAAGAAAGTTTGCGGGCGGAGAAAACCCCTGCCAAAAGCAGCGCTGGACTGGGCCCTCAGAACGCAGAGACTACGGGCCCACCACTTTCACACCCTTGACAAACACGCGCTCTAATGTTCTAATGCAGATCCGTGGAGAAAAGTTTTTGAAATGGCCAAAGACACTGAAGAAAGACTCTGGAAATCAGTCTAAGTACTGTGACTTCCATCGATCTGCTGGCCACTCAACCGAAGACTGTAAAATATTGCAGAGGAAAATCGAGAACCTGATCAGCAGAGGACACCTCACCCGATTTGTCAAGGGACCTAGACAGAACTCAGGAGCGGCTGATGAAGACGGGCCAGCAAAACCGGATTACGGCAGACGCCTCAGGAACTCAGGAACTCAGGAGCAGACGCCTCAGGAACTCAGGAACTCAGGAGCAGACGCCTCCCCAAAACCGGATTACGTCAGGAGCAGTTAATATGGTCACCACCCGACCTGCCAAGAGCCCGAAGGACAGCAAGGGGCAGCAGACTGGGAGAAAGAAGCAGCGCACAGTAGACAACATCATTAGCTTTAGTGATTGTGACTGAAACCATGTAATCTCCCCCCATGCTGACCCCCTTGTAATCTCGGCACTCGTTTCAGATGGTACTTCAAACTACCAGTTGAAGCGAGTTTTTATTGATAATGGTAGCTCTAAAGACTTGCTTTACTTGGACGCGTTCTTTAGACTAGACCTAAAAAAGAATCAACTAAAACCTGCTGAACGACCTTTATACGGCCTTGACAATGAACCGGTGCCCGTTCAAGGGACAATCCAACTGGAAGTCACCCTGGGCATTTACCCAAAAACAGCAAGTCGCATGCTAACCTTTCTAATGGTTGATCTGCCCTCTGTTTACAACGCGATACTAGGCAGACCGTGCCTAACGGTATTTGGGGCAGTCACGTCAATTCCACACCTTAAAATAAAATTCCCAATGCCCTACGGCATCGGAGAAGTTCTGGGGGACCAGGTCACTGGGCGGACCTGTTACATGGCCCAGATTGCCCGTAGTGGCAAAACCGACATGGTGGGAGAACTCAATCATCGAGACGAGGCCACCCTGCAACAGGCGCAGCCTGGCAAAGCCACGGATTTGGTCCCACTAGACTCGGGGGAACCGGATAAGTGTGTTCAGATCGGTGGCTCACTCACTGGGCAACTGCGCGAAGAGTTGATCGCGTTTCTACGAAGGAACGCGGACCTTTTTGCTTGGACTCCCACGGACATGCCCGGGATTTCAGCTGAGGTAATGGTTTACAAGCTGGGCCTTGATCCTGACCGAAAGTCAATCAGACAGAAGCGAAGGAACCACTCCGTAGAAAAGCTGATCACCATCCGAGAGGAGGTGAAGAAGCTACTGGACGCTGGATTTATTAGAGAAGTTCAGTGCCCGGATTGGCTCTCAAACGTCGTCCTAGTTAAGAAGAGCAATGGGAAATGGTGAATGTGCGTCGATTTTACCGATATCAACAAGGCCTGCCTGAAGGACAGCTTTCCCTTGCCCCGGATTGACCTGCTAGTTGACTCCACGGTAGGGCATGAGCTGCTAAGCGTCATGGACGCTTATTCGGGCTACAACAAGATTAGAATGAGTCCGGAAGATGAGGAGCATACCTCGTTCATGACGGACCAGGGCACCTACTGCTACAAAGTAATGCCCTTTGGATTAAAAAACGCTGGAGCAACTTACCAGCGACTAGTCAATAGGATGTTCGAAAAACAAATCGGTCGCAACATGGAGGTCTACGTCGACGACATGCTCGTCAAGAGCAGGGTCACCGGCGACCACATACGTGACCTGGGAGAGTCATTTGAAGTGCTCCGCCAGCACCAAATGAAGTTAAATCCAGCCAAGTGCGTCTTCGGGGTAGCCTCTGGGAAGTTCTTGGGTTTCATCGTCTCCCAGCAGGGGATCGAGGCAAACCCAGAGAAGATTAAGGCCCTCGCGGACATGGCTCCCCCACGAAACGTAAAAGACGTCCAGCGATTGACTGGGCGGCTGGCCGCTTTGTCCCGCTTCCTCGCGAAGTCTGGAGACAAGTACCAGCCCTTCTTTAAAGCCCTGAGAGGGACAAAATCTAATGGATTCCAGTGGACGGCTGACTGCCAGACCGCCTTCAATGAGTTGAAGCAGTATCTGGCCAGCCTACCGTTGTTAGCGTCACCCAAAAACGGAGAGGAGCTGTACCTTTACTTGGCAATATCGGAAGTGTCCCTCAGCTCCGTCCTCGTGCGCCAGGAATCCGATATCCAGCAGCCGGTCTACTATGTAAGCAAAACATTGACCGGCCTAGAAATTTTCTATCCGCGCGCTGAAAAAATGGCGCTGGCAGTTATCTTCGCAGCGCGAAAATTAAGACTGTACTTTCAAGTGCATCGCATAGTGGTCCTTACTGACCAGCCACTAAAGGGTATACTCCAGAAACCAGACGTTTCTAGACGGCTGGTAAAGTGGGCTATTGAATTGGGTGAGTTCGACATCGAATTCAGGCCCAGACCTGCCATAAAGGCGCAGGCTCTTGCTGACTTCATCGTTGAGACCATGACCCCAATTCACGAGGAACAGCCCGCCGAAAATAAAGAACAACCCAACGAGGTCCCAAAATGGGCACTCCACGTGGACGGATCATCCACGGACAATGGCAGCGGAGCAGGGGTGATCCTAACGACCTCTGATGGGTTTGAAATCAAGTATTCCCTGAAACTTAATTTCCCAGCAACCAACAACGTCACTGAGTACGAAGCCCTACTAGCTGGCTTGCGATTAGCAAAGGAGTGTTCTATCAAGAGGTTGGCGGTTCACAGCGACTCCGAATTAATCGTCAACCAAGTCAACGGGGGCTTCGAGGCAAACAACCCTTCCTTGGCCAGATACCTAGCAAAGGCAAAGGAGGCCATCCAGGGTTTCAACAGACTGACCCTAGCTCACGTTCCTCAAGCTGAAAACTGGAAGGCAGACCAGCTGGCTAGAGCAATTGCTGCCGAGAACCCAGAGCAATATTCGAGGGACATGCGGGAGGTCCTGGACACTCCGAGCATAGAGAAACAGGAGGCAATGCAGATTTTCGAGACGAAAAACTGGATGATGCCTTACCTTAGATACTTGGCCGACGGATCACTCCCAGAGGACACCGAAAGGGCCAAGCAAATTAAAAAGACAGTTGGCTGGTACACAGTAGTTGATGGGCGGTTGTATCACCGCGGATACTCAACTCCGTATCTCCGCTGTCTATCTCCCGAGGAGGCCGACTACACGCTGGGCGAGGTTCACCTCGAGATCTGTGGATCACACGTAGGCGGGAAAAACCTGGCCTTCAAGATCATGCGACAGGGCTACTATTGGCCCTCGATGAAAAAGGACGCGCTCGAGTTTGTGAAGAAATGTGAAAGCTGCCAGCTTCATGGAAACCTTCACCACCAGCCGTCCGCGGACCTGAAGTCACTTCAGGCTCCATGGCCCTTCGCACAATGGGGGCTTGATATACTCGGCCCATTTTCCATTGCTACGGGGCAGAGAAAGTTTATCATCGCGGGCATCGACTACTTCACTAAGTGGGTCGAGGCTGCCCCGCTTGCAAAAATCACAGAACACAATGCTCTGGAGTTCCTTCGCCAGAGCATTGTCTGTAGGTTTGGCGTCCCAGAGGTTGTGGTAACTGACAACGGGACCCAATTTTTGGAAAAACGCTTCACCAAGTATTGCACCAGCCTTTGGAACAAGCTGGTCCACACTTCGGTGGCATACCCCCAGGCCAACAGGCAGGTAGAGGTCACAAACCGTACGCTACTCCACGGGTTAAAAACTAAGTTGGAGGACGCCGGGAACTCCTGGGTTGACGAGCTCCCATCCGTCCTCTGGTCTTATCGTACAACCCCGAAGGAACCAACGCGCGAGACACCCTTCAGCCTCTGTTACGGGACTGAAGCGGTAATCCCGGTCGAAATCGGGCTTCCAAGTCTCAGGGTGGAGTCCTTCGACCCACAGACCAACTCCCAGAAAATCAGGGAGCACTTGGACTTGCTGGAGGAAGCCCGCGACGCCGCCAGAATACGGACGGCAGCGTACCAACACCGAGTTGCCCGGTACTACAATAAAAAGGTGAAAGCCCGGCAATTCGACGTTGGGGACTTGGTCCTACGAGGCATCGAGGCCACAGGCAAGCTGGCCGGCAGAAACAAACTCTCTCCCAACTGGGAGGGACCTTTTATTGTCTCCGCCGTCCTGCGCAACGGAGCATACAAACTCCGGAACCAGGACGGAAAGTTGGTCCCACAAACGTGGAATGCAATCCACCTAAAGCGTTACTTCTAATAAGAGGCCCAGGTACGTACTAACCCATCTATGTGCATTCATTCGCATGATTATCTAACTGAGTAAAATAAGAGGTTTACTTAGCATATAGGATCCTAGGTCTTGCATGTATAAACTGCGTTTGCCTTGCAGGTATCCACCCGACCTAGACTGCCCCTAAGTCGAGAGGGTATTCACCCTCTTGTTAAACCCTAGTCATCTAGGTGGCCAAAAAGCGGTCTGAAACCCTGGTCATCCAAGTGGCCTATGAGCAGTCTTAAACCTTGGTCATCCAAGTGGCCCATGAGCGGTCTGAAACCTCGGTCATCCGAGCGGCCCAATAGCGATCGTACTAAACCTTGGTCATCCAAGTGACCCATAGCGGTCTGAAAATCTTAGGAGGCAAGAATGGCACACGCGACGACCTCCTTTCGAGGAGCAGCAACGTCAGTCAACGACGGTCAAAGGGAGAAACATTTTTCTCCAACACTGGCAGCCCAAGTCATCACTTGCACGGCACCACAAGGCCGGTTTTTACAACCGCCTGCTCAGCTTAAGGATCTTACTCCTTAGACAGCTAGCCAACCAAGTTGGCTACCCCACGCACTAACCTTCTCGACAAAAGGATAGCGTGATTAAACAATAACGAGAAGCGTTCCTTCTCTAACACTGATTGCCCAAGTTTCCACTTGAACAACAACGCAAGGCTGGTTAATGCAACCACCTGCCGAGCTTGGGGGCTCAGCCCCTTAGGCAGCCAAGCAACGGTTGCCGGCCAACCAGGTTGGCCGCCCAATGCAACAACATAAGCATACACGAAGCAATAAAAGACAGTGGACACGAAACTGAAAGGAACTTCCATCTGATTGCTCACAAAAGTATGTTACAATTATATACGGTCCAAAAAGCAAAAGGAAGTATAAAAGGCTACAAGGCTGGCGGACCACCCTGGCTGTCTTGGGGCTCTCCTACCAGATCTTCCTTGCGTTGCGCTGCGCGGTTCCTTTCATTAATAAACTCCACTGGGAAGTCAAGAATGACCAACCGCGCGACGTGACGTCCAATGTTGAGCCCATCCAACTGTCGGGCGTGTAGTGCACCCCCGACCTCATGGAGGCTCATCCGAGTAGCCAGTTCGCTCCCTGCGACGGCGGCTCGATCTGTGAGGCGTTTGTTGCTCGCTTTCATTTGGCCATCCTCTTCCTTTAGGCAAGCAACCTCCGCTATCAGCTTAGCAACCTCCCCCTTCAGCTCGGCGTTCTCCATCTCCACGCCCGCCATGACAGCCTCAAGAGCAGTTGTCTGCTCGTGGAGATCCCCTCCTGAGGCGGCCAGCTTGGCATCTAGCCAGGCTATCTCAGCCTCCCGGTCCACAATGATGCGATCGCGCTGTTCCATTTCTCGAGAGACAACTGAGGCTAATCTTCTTGGCTGTACCGAACAAAAACAAAGTGTGAGTTCATAAACGTAAAGAAAAAAATACAATGGAGTCGTTGCAGAGGTCATACCTCGTAAGTCTTCTTGTAGGACCTCACAGGTCTGGACTCCAGGCCTGGTCCAACTGGTGGTGGGATCGGAGATGTTGAGCCAGGAGCACCCTCTCGCGCCGAATATGGCGCTGCCTCATCCAAAATGCGATCCAAAAACTCATCATCATCAACGGCAGCGGCGGGCTCCTCTCCTACAGCCACTGGAGTAGTCGCGGCGGGTTTTTTCCTCCTGCCTGCCTTTGGAGCAGCTACTGGTGGATCGACCCTCGTCGACGGCTTCACAATATAAACGCGCGACCCCTCAGGCATGTCGCGAGCTGGCTCCTCCGCCGATTTCATCCAAGCAGCGCCTGGAACCACCTTCACTGTAGGTTGGGCCAGAATAACTCCTCCGACATCCGCCGGCCTGTCCTCAATGGACCTCTCCTCTCCAGACGTGCTGCCGGGTCCGCCGCAGATCCCGGCAGCCACAAGATCAATCTGCGAAGAGGAAGATGAGGGTGTGCCAGTCACCCTCTTAGTGGCTTCCTCTGAAGGCCTTGGGCGGATGATCACACCCCTTGAGTCTTCAGGCCTCAACATTTTAATCGGGGGGTGCGGCTTCTGGACCGGGGATGGCGATCCCCATTTAGCTTTCTTGGTCTCCTCCCGAGAGACCAAGAAGTCCCTTCTAAACTCGTCAGGACTGAGCCGTATGGCCTTTGTTAGCCAGACGTACGCGGCACTCTCTGTTGCAGACGGCATACCAAGGTGCACCTCTGGAACCTTGCCCCAGTCCCGCGCAACGGGCCACTTCTCTCCCACCTTTTCAAAGAAGAATCGATTTTTTCAGTTCTTCAAAGAGTCGTGAATGGCCTTGTTTATTTTTATCTCCATACGGGGGCTGAGTTAAATCCACTCCGCCCCCTGGGTCACTTTGAATATAACCTTAAGGCCAGACATCCTAAACTTCTGGCCGAGCTTTCGGGCAAAAATGCATAACGTGCAAATATACCTCACCGCATTGGCATGGAGTTGGACGATGGGCACTTGTAGAGCCACCATGATCGACTCCAACTCCTCCGGCAATGGCAGGCGGAGGCCACTCCTCAGATGAGCCTCATAAACAATAACGTAGCCCTCCGGTGGAAAAGCGGCTTTGTCGTCCTTGCCTGGGACCCTCCAGGCCGCATCCTTAGGGATATTGAACTCGACGCATAGAGCTTTGACGTCATTTTCTCTTAGAACAGACGGAAAATATGCCACAGAAGCCATGATCAGAAGAAGTTTTAGGGTTTCTTTTGAAAGTGCGTCTGAGAAACAAGAACGAAGAGGACGAAGGTCCGGAAGCATAACTGATTTCAAAAAACTGACGGAAAACTTAAGCGCCAAGCATGTAAAGGAAACCGTCAGTCCTACCACATGTCACTTCCTCATTTGACCATCAAAAGGACGGGCTCTGACGCAGAAACCCCACATAAATGACACCATCGAGATTGCCATGTGTCACCACTCCACTTGACCCCGTAAAAGGATGGATCTTTGGAGCATTAATGACCCGGATATCCTCCCAACCAAAGGAGGACACGTGTCATTTTCTGCCTTGCAATCCGGCCTAAAGCTGGCAGAAATCATTCCCAAAATTGGCCCGAGACGGTCAATAATTCTGAAACTCTGGAATCGACCAGGACGGTCAACAATTCTGGAACTCCGAAATTGACTAGGACGGTCAACAATTTTGGAACTCCGGAATTGACCAGGACGGTCAAAAATTTTGGTACACCAGAATTGGCCAAAAACGGTCAATGATTCCAATCAAATTTTCCTTCACACTTTTTACGAATTCTCATGAGATCCCTAAAGTAAGGAGAGGCATCCCATCATGAACATATTGGAGGCCAGAAATCTGACCACCAGCATGGTGGGCTAGTGATGGGTACACCAAAAATAGGCTGGCCCAAAGGATGGTCAACGGAAGCCCAAGAAGGGCAGTCAACATTTCTAACGGCCCAATAAGAAGATGAGCCCAGAAACAGGAAGGCCTGAAGACGGTCAACGTTGTCGTTGACCGTCCTGGCGGCCAACTTTCTCATAAACGGGCAACTCAACGTTGACCAGTTTTGTTGGGCCTTTAGAGGCTTTGCAACAGTGATGGGCCTATTCTGTTATGGTCCATGGCCCATCAGTTGATCGCCCGCCGCTCTTCCTTCATTCTCCACGAAGGCGGCCAACACCACTGACGGTCAACTCAGACATTGACCGTCCGCTCCCTATACATTGGGCCCAAATAACACCTTTCTACAGTTTAGGCCCACCAATCATAAAAAGGCCAACCACGACCCTCCAAGGATATTCTACGATCTCAAAAGGAATATCAGCAAGATTGGCGCCCTTCAAATAAGGAAGGCGCCAGATCTTCCCAACTCTTTACCAACCAAGGAACCCCAATGGTAACATGCTGGGAAGGAAAGAAACTAACTTGGAAAGTGATCGGCCGCCTTAGAAGGAAACAATCCTCCACAATTGGGCAACAAGCATCAGCCTCCAAAAGGAAGGCCAGCAGCAGATCATGGGGACGATCGCTCCTTTCAAAGGAGGAGGATCGCCATCTTTGCCATAAAAGAGGCCCTGCATTCACCATCCAAAAAAAGAAAGAAAAAGGAGGGAGGAAAAAAAAATCTTTCTGACACGCTCTTTGACGTCTGCATTAACACAGAAAACTCTAAGTGTTCTGGGGATCAATCTTGGGCTCCCGGCAGCCAAACTCTCAAACACAATCAAACTCCAAGGCAACGAAGAAGTCTTGACGGCCGTTCTCTGCCTTCCCACCACCCGGATATGAGAAAGGCCCTGTGCCTCTCTGACATCTGGAACAAAGCACTTTCTTCCCCTCTCCCATTGCTCTCTCTATTTTTCAGTTCCTTCCATTGAAGGCTGTTTTACTGACTTGAGCGTCGGAGTGTTTTCGGTGGGATTACATCCCGCCGTTAACGCTGACCTCTTGTTCATTTTAGTGGTGTACAGGATTCACACTCAGTGAACGGACCCGGTTCAGACCATCCAGGAGAATCTGAATCTGTTCAAAGTCGGATCTAGGTACGCATCAATATCAAAGTATCACTAATGAGAACAATCACAAATTGATTCAGATATAGCTAAAATACCTGGTTTATTAAATCCATAAATTCTATAAGTATATCCAAATGTTATTACCAAAAATTTATAATGATTGTACCTTAATCAAAAAGCTATCTTTGCCACATATTCTTTATTAATCCTCAATTAGTGATAACTAGACCAAAAATCAATCTTGAAGAAACTTTGAGCTCCTTTCAACTAATCAAAAAGATTATTAATTTTAGATAAGGATACTTATTCTTAATTATTATATTATTCAGTTCTTGATAGTCTATAAATAAAACTGATGCACCCATGGTGATACACTCTGTCAAATGAAACCCTTTTCTAGAAGTTCTTGTAATTGCTTCTTCAATTCTTTTGATTGTGAAAGAGCCGTCGTATACAAAGCCTCAAAAATCGGTGCAGATCTTGGTATCAATCCTTGCTCAAACATAATCTTTGTATTTTGGCGATGATCTAAGAAGATCTTTCAAAAGCATAGTCCCAAATTCTCCTACTATGACTTTTGCCGGGTAATATACGTATTGCTTGCTTGACACTTACCATTCATTAAATGACAAATATGCAAAGTTGAAATCACATATGCTGACTTTTTATTCTTATTCTCTTAAAAATAAAATGGTTGCAACCCAAAATCGCAAAATGAACCCTCTTGTGGAAAGAGCGAATACTAATATGATAACATGCCAACCAATTATTACCTAAAATTACATTGAGGTCATGTGTATTTAATAAAATTAAATCTACTACCAAATCAAATTCATATTGTCACGTTCCAATTTCCAATCCCATTTTTAACACCTAACTAAATAATTAATAGCTAACCCAAAATATATATTTAATTAACATTCGGATATGAATTCCATATTGATATCTCGACCGACTGTAATAATTAAATACAATATCATACACAGGATCCAAAACATATGCCATGTTTCATGTGGCTGTGACACCAACCCAACCGTGACATCAAACGTTATATAAAGAGTGATTCCTAACCAAATATAATCAAAGTACACAAATCTGCAAAAATAAAATCATAAACTGCAGTTGTCGGATAGTCAACATACATGCCAATAAACCATAATTATAACACCAAAAATTGACATACAGAATTCTATAACTGCTTATTGAAATCTGAATATCAACTAATCACATCATTAAACATGTTCTAAACTATCCGGAATATCAAAATAGCAGATTAAACTGACGGAAGCTCAATACAATATGTCAACGATTACCTGAAGGCCATGATATAACATTAGAAATATTAACTGATTTTGGAACCTATAATGTATCATTCTAAACTATACAAAGCTATCCAAAAACCTTAAAATGACAATAAACATAGCATAAACTCAGTATACTCTCTTCGAACATCAACGATCTTCATTCCTACTCATTCAGTAAGAACCCGTATATCCCACCTGAGGGGATTAGTGAAAATAATAAGAAGTGAGACAAAAGTCAACAAAATACATATATAAAAATGAACAGATATATATATATATATATATCATTGAATTTGAAAAGGACGTTTCATCCTAAATTATACAATAAAGTTTCAACTCCGTGCAGGATTAGCGGAAGCAGTATAAAATTAAATAGTCAATATACGTAAAGAATATTTATATCTAGATGATATGAACAATAACATGCAGCACAAGTAAGATAAGAAATAATAATAAATAATAGATAATTTTTTGTGACGAAAAAAACTCGATACCCACGTTAATCGAGAAAAATTCCTTCGAACTTCAACGGACAGAGAAGATATCCACTATTAAAATCAACTTACAGATCGAGTAGTACAAACACGCTAATTTAGTCGACTTACTCCCATCTTATGATCCCTACCAAGGAACCCCTTGGATTTGTTTGCGGCAACAGAATCGAACGCCTTCCAGTCTTTACGTCAATCTTCTCTCACGAACCGCTTGAAGTAGCAAACACCTCCGGAACCCCTTCTTCACAATACCCACGTCACCGATAAAGGTAAAAGGATAAGAGTGTTGAATCAGTAAAAAGCAAGTCATGAGAATACCATTAGCATATAAAACACAATGATATTATTGTAATTTTCTCAGTTAGAGTAAGATTAAAGTAGTAGAAAATGAATTATTTCTCAAGAGGGGGTACTCCAAAATACTTTAGCAAAAGTTAGGGCAACTGAAAAAAGGAGAAAATTTATAGAGAGCTCAAAAAATACAGTTAAAAAAATGGTTGTTGCCTTGATGTTCGAGCATGGTTCGAGCACACGGTAAGCGCACCTAGGGCTTTAAAAGGAAATCCTAACGGGGCTTGAGTGAGAAGGCGGCGAGTTTCGAGCAGATGATTATTGGATTTTAGGCTCGAGCACCTGATGAGCGCACGGAAGGCGCGGGGCTACTAGAATCGAGGCTCGAGCGGATGGCGAGCGCATGGTAGGCACGGGGCTTCTGGAATTGGAGCTTGAGCGATTAGCAGGCATGATGCTCCTGGAACTCGAGAATGGATAGTCACGAAAATAAGTTGATGCAGCACTCTGATGAACACAACCCAACATCAACACATGACTAAATATGGTTACGGAATATGTCAACACAAAAATACTCCTAACAATCTGCCCATTTAGTAATTCCACAACAAAAAACTTCTTACAAAAAAATAAAATACAAGATAATTACGGATTCAGATACCACCGAGATAGAACCTGTGTACAGAAAAATTGACACCTAGATACAATGAAAAAAAATACAAAATGAAGTGCAAAAAATGTAGAAGCTGCCGAGCTACTATGTGCTAAGGAAGAACTACTATTCCTAGACAAACATGGTTAGTGTAGAAATAGTTAATAGAAAGAATATAATAGAAGGGGACAAATAGAAAAACAATCATAAAAGATAATAATTAACTATAAAAAAACTCCCCCTAACAATGATAACCTCCCTCTAGCTCCCCCTAAAGCAAATCACTAAGCCTCCCTCTAAGGTAGAGAGTTATTTCCCTTTTTGTCACGAATGACCAATGGGTAATGGAACTCACTCTTCTTAATCTATGTTTTCTTATCCCGTTTTACAGTATTACTTAAAATAGCATGATCATTTTAAAGGGTGATATAGTGAATGATTTATTTTTTTTTGTAAGTAAATTATATTAAAATAAAAGAAATTATAAAAAAAATTATATTCTAACTCCAAATATTTTGTCAATTTAGAGATAGAATATAGACATTAGAGTATTCCTCGAACACCACCATGGAACATTCATGAAATCGAAGTAAAGTACAACAGGAAACGGCCATTTGCTAGCAATCCAACCAGTCAAGTGAATCATACCCAACCATGCCAAAATGCAAACCTCTCCAACTTCATTACTAAAAAAGCTTCAACACGAAAATGACATCAGCGCCTCAGCAGAGCCATAAACAAACAAAGTACCCGGACTATTGGCAACGTGCAATAAGCTTCACAGCCAGTCATCACAATGACCAGAAAGTTGTTATCCAAAGCCATCACTGCATATAGCCCTTAGGCCGGTCAACTAGTTGACCATCTATTTGCATTCCTGTCGGTCAACTAATTGACCGGCACTCCTTCCACCCAGTCCCTAGACTATTCCATCACTCCACGCCTATAGTCGAGTATGGCTGGTCAATAAGTTGACCGAATATAGTAAATAAAATGTTTTATCTTTGAGTTTTGCCGAAAATTATTTTGACACGATATTATGGGGAAATGGGGGCGAATATGGCCAACAATGCCGCACCCATGACATGTTAGGACAAATTTAGTGTTGACGTTCGAATTATGCCTTTACTTCTAAATGTTTTGGGTATTGATCCAATTCTCTAGGAAAACGCTTGATGACTGATCAATATGGGGAGATAATGTGCTACTTTGTTTTGAGAAGGAAGTGGCTCGGACAAATACAGTTTTAGGGTTACAATTGGTTTGTAATACATTTTCTGAATAACCCAACCCAATTTTATTTCCTCCATTTTCTTCTAAACCGAGCATATGGTCCAATTGCTTGGATCCATTGAAAAATTATTTTAAATCATTTCGAACAGCCTCAAAATCAAATTCAAGAGTCTTGATTTTTTTAATGAAAAAACTTTTTAATTTCTCAACTTCTTAAACTTTTATATCTAACTCAGGTTTAAGAGTTACTTTTTCTTTTTCTGTTTTTGTTAGTTTACACCTTAATAACATATTAGTTTTCTTGATCTGTAGATATTCTTTAAATAATTTATCATACGCTTCTTGAAGGTCATACAATTCAACTTTTAACTGGTTCTCGAAGTCATCATATAGATTTAAATTTTTTTTCTAAATGTTCATCAGTTCCACACATTGAGGTCATAAAAGCTATGTACTTGACAGGGCTATATTCAGTGCATCTTTTAACATCTTCTTCTTCGTTATTGCTCAAGGTCGTATTAACTTTTAAAGCTAGACCTTGTTGGCATTTAACATTTGAACATTCAGCCCGATAATGGCCAAAACCTTTACACTCCTGGTATTAAACTCGGATATTTTTTGATTTGTATTCTTTAGTTTCACGTCAATCTTTCTTATCAAGTTTAAGAGATCTTTTAAAATTCACATTTGGTTTGTCAGATAAAGATTTATTTTTCTTCAAAAATTTTTTAAAATTTTTAACAAATAAGTTAAAATCTTCATCACTATTCAGCTCCTCATTGGAGTCACTATCTCTGTCTTCCCTAATATATTTTATAATAATTGATTTATTCTTCTTTGATTGGAGAAGTATGTGCTTATAAGTTTGGAAAGATTCTACAAGTTCTTTGATCTTCATTTTATCAAGTTCTTTACTTTCTTCAATAGTAGAGACTTTAGATTTAAATCATTCAAGGAGTGATTTGAGAACTTTTCTAACAATTCTATTTATTTAGAATTCATTCTCCTAAATTAAACGTAGAATTCACAATGTCACTTAATTGTACATGAAATTCATCAAAAGTTTCATCATCTTTCATATGAATTTCTTTAAATCTAGTAGTAAGCATTTATAATTTTAAATTTTTTACTAATTTTGTTCCTTTGTGGGTAATCTCAAGAATATCTTACGTATCTTTATAGGTCTCACACATAAATATGCGTTTAAACTCTTTGGAAGATACAGCTATAAAAATGGCATGTAGTCCCTTACTATTCCAATTATAGGCATCAAGTTTTTCTCTTGATCACAAAGATAAAACTTTTGGCTCATCGTTGGTTGAACTTTCGGGTGGTGTCTACCCCGTTTGAATGCTAGCCCACACACGGTCATCCATCGATTTGAGAAAAACTCTCATATGAACCTTCTAACAGGCATAATTACTCCCATCAAAGAAGGAATGAACAGAAAGTGATCCACTCGCATACATTTAGATCAGGGGTCATGGATCGGAATAAGTCTCTGATACCAATTGAAAAGGATGTTTAATTTTAAATTACACAATAAAGTTTTGACCCCGTGCAGGATTAGCAAAAACGGTATAAAATTAAATATTCAATAAATGTAAAGAATATTTATATCTAGATGATATGAATAATAAGATACATCACAAGTAAGATAAGTAGAAATAATAAATAATAGGCAATTTTTGGTGACGAAGAAAAAACTCAGTACCCATGGTAATTGAGAAAAATCCTTCAGATTTTAACGGTCGGAGAAGATATCTACTATGAAAATTAACTTACAGATCGAGTGGTACAATTATGCTAACTTAACCAACTTACTCCCATCTTATGATCCATACTAAGAAACTCCTTAGATTTGCCTGTGACAATAAAATCAGACACATTTCAGTCTTCACGTCAATCTTCTCTTACGAATTGTTTAAAATAGAAAATACCTCTGAAACTCCTTCACAATACCCACGTCACCAACGAAGGTAAAAGGGTAGGAGTGTTGAATCGGTAAAGAGCAGTGGTGAGAATACCGTTAGCATATGAAACACAATGATTTAATTGTGATTTTCTTAATTGAAATAAGATTAAAGTAGTAGAAAATAAATTTCTCTCAAGAGGGGGCACTCCAAAATACTTCAACAAAAGTTAGGGCAACCAAAAGAAAGAGAAAATTTATAGAGAGCTTGAAAAATGCATTTAAAAAAAATGGCACCTCAGCGCTCGAGAGCGTGGCGAGTGCTCCTAGGGTTTTAAGAGGAAACCCTATCGGGGCTCGAGCAAGAAGGCGGCAAATTTCGAGCGGATGGTTACTGGATTTTAGGCTCGTGCGCCAAGTGAGCGCACGAAATGCGTGGGACTACTGCAATCGGGGCTCGAGTAGATGGCTAGCGCACAGCAGACGTGGGGTTTCTGGAGTCGGAGCTCGAGCAGTTAGCAGTCGAACAACAGGTGTAATGCTCCTGGAACTCGGGAACAGACAACCACGAAAATAAGTTGAAGCAGTACTTTGGTTAACACAACCCAATATCAACACATGACTAGATATAGTCACAAAATATGCCAACACAAAAATGGTCCTAACATAATTAAAAATACATCAAAAAAACTATATATTATGATCAGATATAATGATATAGAATTTTCATAAGACTTGTGCAGGAAACTCAGTTTATATATTTTTGAAATTCTTATCATATTCTTTTTTAATTTAAATCATTAAATCATATTTAATTTTGATTTTTCTTATGGACCAGGGCCAATAGACCTTATCGACTAAATGAATGGACAATCAAATCCTGGGTTGTATATGCTCCCACATCACGAAATACCATACACTACTATTCAAGATCTATACGTGAGTTATCTATATATGACCCTATAGATGGGGATAAACGCCACTTCTCACCCGTAAATGATGGGTTCGGATATCTAAGGTATGCCATAATA
>JAODPA010106283.1:0-20333 GCA_025585075.1 Nepenthes mirabilis
CCTCCCCCCTCTGATCCCTCCTCCTCTGCTTCCGACTCGCTGCTAGGTGTTGAGCGTTTCGGGACTAGCGACCCTATTCGGGTATCTTGCCCTTATGATGTTGCTATTGTTCCCCCTCATGTCGAACCTGCTCTCCCTTCTACCCCTGGGTTTTTTTTGAATCCTCCTCCGGCGGGCGATCCTTTAGAATCGGATGCTCTCCCCTCGCCGTCGTGGGCTGACGTCGTCAACAAGGACAACAAGCCCTCAAGTACTTCGCTTAAGTACTTCCCTCCCCGCTTCCCTTTTGGCTCTGTTGTGGAGATTTTTCCCCCTGCTGAAGTCATTCAGCAGGGCGATGAGGATTGGAAAGATTTTCTTGTGGGTTACTTCTATGATACCCCCCTAAATTTCTACATTGTTAACCACATTGCCCGAAAAATCTGGGCAAAGTTTGGGTTATCCCACGTTGCTGAAATAGAAAACGGTTTCTTCCTATTCCGTTTTGCCAGTGCTGCTCAAATGCTGAAATGCCTTTATCATGGTCCTTGGACCTTCGCTGGGCGGCCTTTCTTTCTCAAGGAATGGTCCCCGAACCAGATTCTCACAAAAGAAGATCATATCACTTTCCCTATCTGGATTCACCTGAAAGGGGTGCCGGTGCAGTTCTGGACTCCCTTGGGGCTCAGCTGGATTGCCAGCGCCATTGGCAAGCCCCTACAATTAGATCCTGCAACCGCCAAGAGGGATCGCCTTAAGGTCGCCCATATCTGTGTAGAAATCCCTGCCACTTTCCACTTTCCTGATTGTATCGAAGTCAATCTTGGTACAATTGTTGGCTCTTCCCAGGCTATCGATGTGGTGGTGGAGTACCCTTGGAAGCCTGGTCAAGGGGATTCTATCCCTGCTCCACAGCGCCCAAAGTCCCTGAGGAAATCCCCTCCAAAACCCAAACCTTCTGGTCGCCCTCCTCCTTCTGCTCCAGCAGGCAGGGCTCAGGATGGCTTAAGTCCAAAGCAAATGGCTAACGCTGCTGAGGCTGGAGTGAAGTTAGCTAGCGCGGTGCCAACCTCAAATGCTTTTGCAGCCCTGCAAAATCCGGAGGTCTCCATACTGCCGGAGGAGCCTCAAGGCGCTCCTCCTCCGGAATTTGATTGCAGCAGCAGAGATCAGAGTTTTCCAGCCTGCGATCCTCCCATTCCAGAGGAAGCCCAACTGGTTGCGATCCCCCCTGGTCCCTCCTCTGTCAACATCTCTTCAGCCACTAGAAGTTCCCGTTAGGTGGCTCAAAGGGTGCCGGTTGAGGAGCCTCACGTTCCGATAGAAAAGGATGTTGGGCCTCCCAAGGTGAAACAAACTACAAAGAACGCTAGGGGGGCCAAAAAGAAAATTCCCCCTTCTCCCACACCCAATGGTTAGTGCTGCTTGTTGGAATGTTCGAGGGCTAAATGGGGCCTTCAAAATCCAAGACGTCAAACAATTCATTTTGTCCTCAAAATGTCCCATTGTTAGTCTTGTTGAAACTCGGGTAAAGGAAAATAAGTCTGGCCTTATTTCCAAAATGCCGATGCCTTCCTGGAATTGTGAGTGGAATTACTCTGTCAGTCCTTCTGGCCGCATTTGGATTGGTTGAGATGCAGATTTTGTTGAATTGAGTGTCTTGACAAAAACTACTCAAATCATCTATTGCAAAGTTATCAATAAAATAAATAATCACTCTTGCTTCTTATCTTTCATCTATGCTTCAAATTCGGAGATTGACAGGAGCCTCCTCTGGAATGAACTGAGATCCATCCACCACCATATCTACAATAAGGCCTGGGCCACATTGGGAGACTTTAATGCCATTAAAGCTCCTTCTGAAAACTTGGGGGGCTGCTGGAATGCATCCAGTGCCAGAGCTCTTGATAATTGTCTCTATGATTGCAACTTGCATGACCTAAGCTATACCGGTGCTTTTTTCACCTGGAATGATGGTAGAGATCCTGGATCTCGTACCTTCCGAAAGCTGGATCATGTAGTAGTAAATGGTCATTGGCTTTTGGAGTCCCCCTCTGTAGTCTCCTTCCCCCCGGCAAGGCTCTCGGACCACTCCCATTGCATTCTCTACTCCCATTCCTAGAAGCCTCTACATGCTGAAAATTTTCGATTCAATAATTTCCTTGTGCACCATTCCAATTTCCTCCCCATCATTCGCCGATGCTGGGATTGCTGTATATAGGGCGTTCCCATGTTTCGGTTAGCCTCTAAGCTGCGTATTCTCAAGGGGAAGTTGAAGGAACTAAATCGAAACTTGGGTAATGTTCATGAGGAGGTCGCCCACGCGCGATGGTCGCTCGAGGACTTCCAGAGGATTGGTCCCCCTCCTGGCCCTCATCTTGGAATTAATGAGGAAGATAGGTTGAAAGCTGATTATCGAAGAGCCTTGAGAAATGAGCTTGAATTCCTTCAGCAAAAGGCGAAGATTAGATGGATAAAGGATGGAGACCAATGCTCAAAATTTTTCTTTCGCACCATTGCTGGAAATCACAACAGGAATAGGATCCTCTCCCTTTCCAAAGAAGATGGTTCTCCAACCAACAACTTGGAGGAAGTGCAACAACTTTTTGTAAATCACTTCTCTCATCTCTTGGGTACTGGCAAATCGGGAGGGTCCTTCTCTAAGGAGAATCTACGACCTTTTATCCTCAAAACAGTTCCAGATTCCCTCCGCCCGGCCCTTTGTCACCCCGTCTCTGCTGATGAAATCCGCCGGGCGCTATTCTCAATTGAAGACAATAAAGCCCCTGGTCTGGATGGTTTTTCTGCAAAGTTTTTTAAAGCTGCTTGGAATGAGATTGGGGACTCTATTATAGAAGCAGTTCAAAATTTTTTCCATCATGGGAAAATCTTGAAGCAGATCAATGCGACCTTGATCTGCTTAGTCCCGAAGATCAAATCACCTGCTAAGGTCTCTGACTTCCGGCCCATTGCGTGCTGCAATGTCATCTACAAGATCATATCTAAGATCCTTGCTGGCCGCCTTCAATCTTCGCTCCCCTACCTTATTGGAAATTGCCAAACAGCTTTCGTTGCTGGTCGGAATATTGGAGATAATATCCTGCTTGCTCAGGACTTACTTCATAAGTACCACCTCAATAAAGGGGCTCCTCGTTGCGCGCTTAAAGTTGACCTAATGAAGGCTTTTGACTCTATCCATTGGGACTACATTCTGGCCGTCCTTGAGATGATGAATTTTCCCCCCACAATAGTCAGTTGGATAAAGCAGTGCATCACCATCACCTCGTTCTCCATCAATTGGAATGGTACTTCGGTGGGATTCTTTCGAAGCGCCAAAGGACTTCGGCAGGGGGACCCGCTCTCTCCCATCTCTTTGTGCTAGGGATAAAAGTCCTGAATGGAATCTTGGATAGAATGGCTAGGACTAACCCGGATTTCCAGTTCCACTGAAAATGCGAAAATTCTCGTATTGTGATGCTTGGTTTTGCTGATGACTTGCTCCTGTTCTCCAAAGCTGACCGGTTATCCGTTCGGGCTATTAAAGACAGACTTAATATTTTCAGTAGCCTTTCTGGACTCAACCCCAATTTGGACAAGAGTGAGGTCTATACCTGTTCTGCCAGTGAGGACACCATCCAGGGCATTATTGACATTCTCGGTTTCTAACGGGGAAATCTTCCTGTCATATATCTTGGAGTTCCCCTTCTCACCACGAAGCTTTCCATCTCGGACTGCAAGCCTCTCCTTGATCGAATTCAACAGAGAACCTCATCTTGGAAGAATCGCTTGCTCTCCTTTGCTGGGAGACTCCAACTTATCTCCTCCATCCTCTCAAATATCCACAACTACTGGGCCTCCATGTTCATCCTCCCCAAAACCATTTTGAACTGCATTGATAAGACTCTTCACACCTTTCTATGGAACGGCTCCTTTGAAGGTAGATGCTCCATAAAAGTTGCCTGGAAGGATGTTTGCACCCCGAAAAGGGAGGGGGGTTTAGGCCTTAAAAACCTGAGTGCATCCAATAAAGCTCTTTTGAGCCGTCATTTATGGAGAATCATCTCTAAGGATCCTGACTCCATTTGGGTTTCTTGGACTCATACCCACCGGATAAAAGATCGTTGCATCTGGACCATAAAAGTTCCTAATTCAGCCCCTTGGAGTTGGAAAAAGATGATGAAGCTCCGGATTGCTCTCCGCCCCATGATCCGGTATGTTATTGGAAATGGAGTGGATACTTTCCTCTGGCTGGACCATTGGCATCCAATGGGTCCACTCTGTGACCGTTTTGATTCGAGAATCAGGTGTATCACTGGCCTGCCCCTTGATGCAAAGGTAAAAGTTATCATCAATGATGGTAGCTGGAGATGGCCAAACCCATTCGACTTGCAGGTTGCGGATATTGTGGACAGTATGCCCCCTACACCCCTGACTAGTCCCGCAGCGATAGGGTTCTTTGGATTGCTGATCACTCTGGGATTTTCACTACTAAATCCACGTATGGGATCTTTCAGGGGGCAAACGAAGCGGTGGTATGGTCTGACCTTGTCTGGGGACCCAAGCACATTCCGGCCCATGCTTTCATCCTCTGGTTGGCTATTCGAAATAGGCTCAGCACTTTGGAGCGGATTAGCAGATTCCTTCAATGCTCAGTGAACTGTGTTCTCTGCTCTAATGGGGAAGAAAGTCTTAACCATCTGTTCTTTGACTGCCCTTTCTCCTCGACCGTCTGGCATCTCATACACTAGAAGGCTGGTCTAAATTGGCCTTACCTTGACTGGCATTCCAATATCCTGTGGGCTGCCAACAGATGGAAAGGCAAAAACCTCAAAGCTCGCTCGTACAGGCTCTCCCCTGCGGCCTCAGTTTATTTCATCTAGAGAGAGAGAAATCAACGAGCCTTTCAGAATACTGCCTGTAGCGAATCCCAACTGGCTTATCAGATAACAAATGCGGTGAGGGGCAAACTGGAGTCAGCCCATCTTTCTGATGCCCGTATAGACAGATCGGTTTTGAGTAGATGGAACATCCCCCTTGCGGCATTGAGATCGGGTGCAGTCATCTGATCTTTTTTGGGCTTGCTGTTGTGGTCCAATACCCGTGCCTTGAGGAACTCCGGATTTCGGAGTGTCTTTGCTGGTGGTGTTTTTTTTCTTGGCGGAGTAAATTGTATTTCGGAGCTGAATTTAAAAAAAAAAAAATCCTCTTTGCCCTTGCTTTAGGGAACTTCGTAATTCGGAGTTTCTCTTTCCCGGCGCTGCTTTTTTCACTTCTTGGCGGAGTGATTTGATTCCGGAGCGAAAATTTACGTTGGTTGAATCCGATGTTGTTTTCTCTCTTGGTCGGACTGCATTTGAAAAAAAAAAAAACATTTTTAGGTCCTTCCTATTGGGACCTTCGGATTCTTTAGTTCTTTTGCTGGTACTTGTTTCGTTTCTTTATGGAGTGCCTCGTTTCCGGAGCTGTTGGTCTCCGAAATTCGGTGTTATTTTGCTGGTGCTGTTTTTTTTCACTCGTTGGTAGAGTGAATTGATTCCAGAGCTGGCATTTTGTCTTTACTTTTGGGAACCAGGATTCTGGAGTTCTTTTAACCAGTGCTGTTTTCCGCTTCATGGCGGAGTGTTTTGTATCCGAAGCAGTTGGATTGACTCTGGAGCTGTTGAGGACTCCGGAATCCGGAGTACTTGTTTTTTTCTCATTTTCGAATGCATTCTCCTCAAAAAAAAAAAAAAAAAAAGCTGGATCGTTCATCCCATTTTGTTCGGAGTTAATGCTTCCGGAGTGGATTTATCCTTGAATTTTTTTTGACTCCTTGGACGGAGTGGATTAGCTGGGGTGAGATGGCTGGAATGTTTTCCTCATATTGGACGGAGCGTCTTTATTAGGGATCCCGGAGTGAATTTGTACTTTTTTTTTGGTGTGCTTTTTCTGTTGCCTTGGACGGAGTGTTTGTCTCACCCTGGAGAGAGTGAAATTTGCTCTCTTTGGCCGGAGTGATTTTACTCACGCTTCTGGAGTGCATTTTTCCGGAGTTTTTTTTTTTTGAGTGACGTTATTCGCCCTTGGTCGGAGTGAATGGTTTTTTTCTTCTTCTTGGAGTAAGATGGCTGTATTGATTACCTCATATTGGACGGACTGATTTCATTAGTGCTTCTGGAGTGAATTTTTTTCCGGAGTGCTTTCTATGACTCCTTGGACGGAGTGTTTCTGTCTCACCTTGGACGGAGTGAATTTGCTTTATCTGGACGGAGTGATTTTGCTCACGCTGCCGAAGTGTAATTGTCCGAGTGCTTTTATGTCTTCTGGACAGAGTGGTTTGACTGCAAGGTCCAGTTGGATTTTGCTACTTTTATTGTAATCAAGTATTTCTGTAATTTTATTAATGTCTCTTTCTATATTTCTTTTTTCAAGTCGGCAAAACACTTGGTAAAAAATATAGTTCTTTGTACATCTTACTTTAATTTAATGTAATTAATTACTTATAAAAAAAAAGTGTTTATGAAGCAGATTGATGCACCATTGAAGATTGCCCATCCATTATACACAATGATGGATGATGGTCAAGTGATGTTGATTCCTTTAGTTCCACATTTGCTAAATATCTAGAAGGATCTGCGACGAATTAATTTTTTCATAATCTAGATGAGAATTGCTATTCTGTTTTTTTGTACGTTTTCATAAACTGGTCTATGGTAGTACTCGGGGTATGCCCTAGCGTGTTGTTCCCCCTGTAAGTTGGCAAAATACTTGGAGGTTGAATATCTTTCTGTAAATTTTATTTAATTTCATCTCATCTTACTTACCAAAAAAAAGGGATGGACATGGGGCCCAAACAAGGCAAAACCACTCCACCGTGCCTTTAGGCTCACGGAAAATCCAGTATGCAGATTTTGAAAGTCCTGAATGGTATTCTGGATAGAATGGCTAGGTCTAATCCAGATTTTCAGTTCCACTGGAAATGTGAAGGCTCCCGAATTTTTTTTGGTAAGTAATTAATTGCATTAAAATTTAAATAAACTGTACAAACAGCTATGTTTTTTACCAAGTGTTTTACCGACTTGAAAAAAGAATCATAGAAAGAGGGATTCCCCTTAAACATGACACAGAAGTCATAAATAAAAGATTACACAATTGGAATCGGCTATTGAGACGCAAAACCACAAACTGCCAGCAATATTGAACAGGAGGACGCTACTTCAGCAATTCCACGTCAGGAGGCGAACCCAGCCACGTCAGCATATCCGCATGAAGAGAGTAAAGAGGCAACCATGAAAGCGAATAAAGCCACTCCGTCCAAGAAGAGCATCAAGCACTCCGGCCAACAAGGAACACAAGCCACTCCGTCCTTCCTTTTAGTGAAGAAGGCTCCCAAATTGTGATGCTTGGTTTTGCTGATGATCTTCTTCTATTTGCCAAAGCTGATCGCAATCCCATCCAGGCTATTCATGAGAGTCTTAAACTTTTCAGTAGCCTGTCTGGCCTTACTCCCAATCTGGATAAGAGTGAGGTTTTTTGCTACTCTGCTATGAGGATACCACTCAGGGTATCCTTGATATTCTCGGATTCAAGAGAGACACTCTCCCTGTCAAATATCTTGGAGTTCCCCTCCTCACCATGAAGCTTTCTATCTCTGACTGTAAGCCTCTCCTAGATCGAATCCATCATAGGATTTCATCTTGGAAGAATCGCTGGCTCTCTTTCGCTGGGAGGCTGCAGCTAATTTCCTCCATCCTCTCGACTATTCACAACTACTGGGCTCTCTTCATAATCAATCACATTGCCAGGAAGATTTGGGCTAAGTTCGGGGTTTTCCAAGTTGCTCAAATGGATCATGGTTTTTTCCTCTTTAGGTTCGCCAGTGAAGCCGTGATGCAGGATTGTCTGAATCATGGGCCTTGGACCATTGCAAGTCGACCTTTCTTCCTGAAGAAATGGTCCCCGAACCTGGTTCTCTCTAAGGAAGAACATAAATCGTTCCATATCTGGATTCATGTGAAGGGGGATGTGGATGTGGCAGTGGGATACCCCTGGAAGCCAGGACAGGGCAAACCTGCCATTAGTCTTAGAAAAGCGCCCCTTAAGCCCAAATCACCTGGTCGTCGTCACCGTTCTGCTCCCGCTGCTAATGCCCAGGTGGGGAGAACACAAAGGCAAAACTCTGACTCAGCTGTTGGCAGTGGGAGATCAGCTAACGCTGTGTCATCCTCAAACTCTTTTGCCGCTTTGCAGTGCTCTGAGGACGCCAATCATCCGGGTTGCCTTGATGAGTCATCGGATGATGTGGCAAATCGCCGTGTTAGGTCTGTTTCTCTCTCTCCAATTTGGTCATTGTGGAGGATGAGTCAGCTCTCTAGGCTCACACTGCTGAAGATGGTCTGCCACCATCTGCATTCTCCCCGGAGTCTAGCTGTCATGGACACGCTGGTGGCTGTGGCGCCCATGACCTGCCCACTTGTGGGTCTTCAAAGCCTGTTTCCGAATTGCTGAGCGCAAGACCCTCCGGTCCTTCTTTGACCGATAGCTCTTGTTCCCGGTATCAGCCGGACGCTGGGGCCCCAAAAGTTCCCGCCCCCATGCCGGCTGGCTGCCCTCTCTCTTTCCCTGGTGAGCTGGCTGGTGTATCTTTCCAGCCTAAATCGATTTTGAAAAGACCCAAGGGGCCTAAAAGAAGACTCCCCTTCTTCCAAGGCCCATGGTTAGTGTTGCTTGCTGGAATTTTCGGGGGCTAAATGGGGCTCTCAAAACCCATGATGTCAAACAATTTATAATGTCCTCAAGATGCTTCATTGTGGGCCTTATGGAGACTCGGGTTAAAGAAAATAAGGCAGCCCATATTTCTAATAAGCTGATGCTTTCCTGGAAGTGGGAGTGGAACTACTCCGCCACCCCTTCTGGTCGTATTTGGATTAGATGGGATGCTGACACTGTTGATTTGAGCGTTTTGTCTAAAACGGATCAAATCATTCACTGCAAAATTATTAATAAAATCAATAATCACTCCTGTTTCATATCTTTCATTTATACCTCTAACTTGGAGATTGACAGGAAATCTCTCTGGAATGAGATGCGTGCCATCCACCGCCTTATCCCTAGCAAGCCCTGGGCTGCATTGGGGGACTTTAATGCTATTAGAGAACTTTTCCGAAGGGGGAAAAACCTAGAGAGAGAAGCTCCCGCTTCTCTCTAAATTTCAAAATCTCAGGGTGCTCCTCTCGCCTCTGCCTTCGACGCCGCCGAAGGGCGGCCATGGCCAGCCTCCTGGGCTCCCCCAGTGGTTCCCGTCCAGACCTTGGCCTTCTCTCTTCTCCCACCCCCTCTTCTGAAACGGTGGTTACGCCCTTTTCGCCCGTTTTCGCCCAGCGACCGGGCGCTCTCCCTCTAGGTCCCTCTCCTGTGCCGGCTGAGGGCATTTTTAGCTTTCCAAAAGCTGTGACGGTGCCGGATTCGAACCCCCCTTCCTGGTCCGACATTGTTCAGAATGGTGGTAAGCCTTCCTTCCCTGTTCTGAGTTTCTTTCCTCCTCAATGTGTGGATGGAGATATCGCCCGTATCTCTCCTTCGCTCGAGGTCATCCAACAAAGTAATATAGTATGGAAATCCACGCTTCTGGGCTTCTTCTCTGGCAAATCCCTGCACTTCCAATCTGTTGCCCATATTGCTCGTCGGATCTGGCAGCGCTTTGGAATCTGCCATATTGCTGAGAGTGCAGACGGCTTCTTCCTCTTTCGATTTTATTTTGATGTCAACAGGGACGCGGTTCTGGCCAGAGGACCGTGGTTGTTCAAAGGTAACCCTATTTTTCTCAAACGTTGGCATCCGGGAATGCCGTTGGCCAAAGAAAATTTCAATTCTCTTCCGACCTGGATTAAATTGAGGAATGTCCCTGTTGATTTCTGGACCCCTCTGGGTCTTAGCTGGATCAGCAGCGCGGTGGGCAAACCCATCAATTTTGATGCCGCCACGGCTAGGATGAACCGTTTGCATTATGCACGGGTTTGTGTTGAAGTCAAGCAGGACGCTGTTCTTCCCTCAAAAATTGTTATAAGCAATTGTCCTGCTTCTGAGGTGGAGCTGCTTGTTGAGGTTGAAGTGGAATCTCCTAAAAAATCCTTGAGGGTTAGGCCTTCAGCTGGTAAGTCTTCCAGGAGGGGAGTTATTTCCAATCATCGTCCTCAATCTTCTTCCTTTTCGGCTGCGGTGTCTGGTGATTTGGGATGCCCAGTCTATTCTTCTGCTCCCCTTGTCAAGAAGCTTGAAGTGAAGAATATGGAGACCCCGGTCGCTCAATTAGGCGAGTAGCTTGGATCTGATGGTCTGGATGAGGCTCCTTCCTTTCGTCCTCCTCCCACTGATGCTGTCCCTTCGAATTCGGGTGATGCTGGACCTGTGGGATCTTCTCAGGTTGGCATTTTTCCTAATCCCAATTTTGAGGCGGCTCTGTCTGTTGTCTTAGGTCGCATACCTTTGATGATGGGGCTTCTCCTGTGGTAGTTGTGGAAGCTCAGATGGGGAGCGTGCAATCTGCTAATTTAGATGGGAATTGGTATGTGGTTGCTGGTTCTAAGGAGTCTGATGTCTCTCGAATTTTCTCAGGTTCTGGTCTGCAGCCTCTCGAGCTACTGCCAGCTGATGGTGATCCAACCGGATGTAGTGGGGAGGGTTCTTCTGAGGTGGCCTGCAGTAAATCAGCTGATGAGGCTAAATCCTCTCTTTCGGTGTCTTCTGCTGAAAGGATGATAGTGGGGTTGGACCCTGCGGACTCCGGTTTGCAAAGCTTCGGTGGTTCCATCGTTCCTAACTCTGTCATGGACCGGCTTGCCACTTTTAACTCTTCGAAGTGCTCTTCTGAGGAAGTTGGCTCCCAAGCAATTGGCTTTGCTCCCAGGGCCCTTGCCATATCCAAGGCTGATGCTAATCTGTTGGAGCCGATTCTGCCAGTTTGTGACGTGGAAGCCACGGAGGTGGTTCCTCCTGAAGTCTCGCAGGATAGCAAGCTGAAGGATTTTTCGCCTTTAGCTCGTAGAATTATTGCACGGATTAACTCCCTTAAGGTGAATAAAACCCTGATAAAAAATTGCAGCTCTTGGCAATTATCCCATTACAATCCCATTTTGGTTAATGAAAAGGAGATTGTTAATTGGGTGCTCCGTAAGACTAGAGCATCTCATAAAGGCAATGGGTGATATTGTGAGAAGGCTAGTCTTGAGTGTCTCTTGAAGGCCGGAATGGCGTTGCGTCTCTTGAGGACGGAGTGGCCTTGTGATTTTTAATAACCGCAGTTGTTTTACGCTCTTGGTATTCGGAGTGATTTGCAAGATGCTTAATAAGCGGAGTGTTTTTTGCGAGATGCGTCTCTTGAGGTCGGAGTGGCCTTGTGCCTTTTAAAAACCAGAGTTGATTTATGCTATTGGAAGCCGGAGTGATTTGTGATTAATTGCCGGAGTGAATTAAGACCGGAGTTGATGATGTTTCTTCTCAGTCCACCGAGAAATGGAATGATGAAGATATTGCCAATGATTCAATGTGCTATGCCCTCCGGTGCTTACTTGGAGAGGATGAATCTCGGGACTTTTTTAAATCCATCGTCAAAGACCAGCGTGGTTTTTTGCTTGATTTCTTTGAATTATGTTGGAATGATGTGACTAAGTCCACTAAGGATAAGTTCAGATCACTCTTTCCGTTGATAGAGGATCTCCTGAATAACCCCTCGGGTGCTTATTTTGAAACCCTCCATCTGTTGGTGACTGCCACTTCCTCTAAGCCTCACATTGACATCTTAACTCCTGAGAGGAAGTCGATTATATTTAATCTCCTTATTATCCTGTTGAAATGGAAAAAGGACTTTCCGTCAGGTCAATACATCGACCTGGATAGTTTAGTGGTGGGCCTCCAGAGGTTTTGATTGCCCTAACCATTAGTTTAATGCTGAGGTGGCGTTGATATGAAGTGGCATGGTGATGCAGAGCCGGAGTGGCTATGCGTATGATGATTTCGGAGTGCCTTGTGGCTTTGGAGGCCGGTATGTTTTCTGCTAGCTAAACGGTCGGAGTGCCTTTTATGGCCGGAGTGGCATTTTGATGCCGGAGTGCCTTTTGAGGCCGGAGTGGCATTTTGAAGCCGGAGTGCCTTTTGCACACTATGGCCGGAGTGGATTGCGTGAGTTGAGGCCGGAGTGGCATTTTGTATCCGTCTTTTGAGGCCGGAGTGGCATTTTGAAGTTGGAGTGCCTTTTATACTTTTTAAGCCGGAGTGATGTGGGATGCGGTTTTTTGAATCCGAAGTGGTGTTGAACCGAAGTGGCTGATGATGCTGATGTGATGATGATCTGTTGCAGCATGGTGATTCTCCATTCACTTTGGCCAATTGAATTTTTTTTTCTTTACAATGATGGAATATTATTGTATCCTTACTTTTTAATGACTGTTGTCATGGGTTTAGGGGACTCCCCTATTTCTATATCTCTTTTCCCAAGTCGGTAAAACACTTGGTTAAGAACATAGTTTTTTTGTACACTTTCTTTAAACTTTAATGCATTTAATTACTTACCAAAAAAAAACGATGCTTGGATTTGCTTATGATCTTCTCCTATTCTCCAAATCGGATTGCAAATCCATCCAGGTTATTCAGGATAGTCTTAATATTTTCAGTGACCTGTCCGGCCACACTCCCAATTCGGACAAGACTGAGGTTTTTTTGCTATTCTACTAGTGAGAATACCATTCAGGGTATCCTTAACACCCTCAGGTTTAAGAGAGGCATTCTCCCTGTCAGATATCTTGGAGTTTCCCTCATCACCACAAAGCTCTCGAGCTCTGACTGTAAGCCTCTCCTAGATCGAATCCATCATAGGGTTTCATCTTGGAAGAATCACTCGATATCTTTTGCTGGAAGGCTGCAGCTCATTTCCTCCATCCTCTCGACGATCCACAACTACTTGGCCTCCATGTTCATTCTTCCTAAATCCATTCTAAACTCCATAGATAAGTCCCTTCGCTCCTTTCTATGGCAGGGCTCCTTTGAAGGAAGATACTCTGCTAAAGTTGCCTAGAAGGATGTGTGCACCCCGAAAGGGAAAGGCGGCCTGGACTTTAAAAACCTGATTGCATCTAATAAAGCTCTTCTGAGCCGTTACTTTTGGAGGATCATCTCTAAAGATGCTGACTCCATTTGGGTTTCTTGGTGTTACATCCACTGGATCAAAGATCGATGCATTTGGACCATTAAAGTCCCTGACTCAGCCCCTTGGAGCTGGAAAAAGCCGATGAAACTCTGGTCTGCTCTCCGCCCCAAGATCCGTTACCATATTGGTAATGGAGAGGACACCTTCCTCTGGCTTGACCATTGGCACCCGCTGGGTCTTCTTTGTGATCGGTTCGATGAGAGGATCAGGTGTATCACCGGGTTACCCCTTGATGCAAAAGTTAAGGATATCATCATAAATGGAAACTGGAGGTGGCCAAACCTATTTGATATGGAGGTTGCTGGTGTTGTGGATCGTATGCCCCCTACCCCCTGATCCTTCCCGTACTGATGTGGCCCTTTGGACTGCCGATCGCTCTAGGGTCTTCACTGCTAAATCCGCTTATGGGATTTTTCATGAGCCTAAAGATGCGGTGGAGTGGGCTAACCTTGTTTGGGGCCCCATGTTCATTCCGGCTCATACCTTTATCCTCTGGCTTGCTATTCGCCAACAGCTCAACACTCTGGATCGGGTTAGTCATTTCCTTCACATCTCTCTGACACGTGTTCTCTGCTCTAAAAACAGGGAAAGTCATAACCACCTTTTCTTTGACTGCACTTTCTCCTCAACCGTTTGGCACCTCATACGCCTTAAGGCTGGCTAAATTGGCCTCATCTAGACTGGCACTCCAATGTTTTGTGGGTTGCCAATAGATGGAAGGGCAAAAGCCTTAAAGCCTGCTCCTTCCGCCCCACTCTCGCAGCCTCAGTCTACTTCATCTGGAAAGAGAAAAACCAACGTGTTTTTAAGGATACCGCGTGTAACGGAACCCAATTGGCCTACCAGATTGCAGCTATTGTGAGGGGCAAGCTGGAGAATTCCCATGTTGCTGATGCCCAAAGAGACAGATCGGTTTTGATCAGATGGAGCATCCCCCTCGCCGTCCTGAGCTCGGAGTCCGACCACTAACAGATTCTGTTGTTTGTTCTTTAGGGGGCCTGGTGCATTGGATACACCCTGGGAGTACAGCAGGTTCTGCTCCTTTTTATTAGCGGCCTGTTTTCCTATTGACGTGGCTAGATAGGCCGGTTGAGCTTCGATGACGTGGGCTGCAGTTGCCAAGGTTGCTGGCTTTGCTGACTGTGGCTTTCCTGAAAAAAAAAAAAAACTCTTTAGTGGGAAGCTGTGTGCCTTTCATGGCTGGTTTTCGTTGCTCTGTGCACTGATGGCCGGTTTGCACGTCTGGGAAACATGGTGTTTGGACTCTGCTGACGTGGCCGGAGGGCTAGGGCGGGTATGTTCCTATTCTTGCTCGCTGATTTTGACCTTGCTGACGTGGCTTGCTAGGGCGGTTCCGATTTTTGCTTCGTGGCCTGTGTCTGGGTGGGCTTTGTTTCTCTCTGATGGCAGTCCTGTTCCTCCTGTGGTGTTTGAAAAAAAAAATTTCTTTTGTGGGGGGGCCATGTTGGCCGGCTTCATTTTTTTTTGGTTCCATGCCCTCTGGACTCTGCTGTCTTGAGCCGTAGTCTGCGTTGATTTAGCTTCATTTTATGGGCTGGCCTTGTTGTTTGCTGACATGGCTTTTCAAAAAAAATAAAATAAAATTGTGGGGAGCTGTGTGTTTTTCTTGGCCGGTTCTCGCTATATACGTGCTCTGTTTGGCCGATTTTCTCGACTTCAATCCCTGGCCGTTTGGGCTCTGCTGACGTGGCTGGAGGCTAGGGCGGGTAAGTTCCTTCTGTGCTGACCGTTCGGTTCTGGCTGACGTGGCTAGCTTGGCTGTTTCCGATTTTGCTTAGTGGCCTGCTGTCATGGTCGATTTCACTTCTCTCAGCCGGCAGCTTTGTTTCCTACTACTGTCTTATAAAAAAAAGGGTCTGTTCTTGTCCGTTTCTATTTTTGGTTTCTTCTGACGTCAAGGCCGATTCGTTCTTGCTGTTGCAGCCTTGCTGACGAGGACGGGTTGGTCTTCCTGACGTGGTAATATTTGAGGCCGGGTTGGTCCGCTGACGTGGCTTGCCACCTCCTGTTATCATCCGGAGTGTTGGTATCCTTTTCTTTTTTTTGGTAAGTAAGTAAATTTTATAAATGAACTAGAAAATATACAAAAGCAGTGTTCTAACCCCAAGTGTTTTTCCGACTTGGGTTTAGAACACAGACGCTGGGGCATACCCCGAGCAACGCAAACAAACTCACAGTACCCATATATACAAAATATAGAAATGGCAAACACGGAATTACATCCATCACCGGCTATCGACCGAGTCAAAAAAGGACCTTGCAGCCAAGCGACTCCGTCCTAGCAGACAAGAAGGCACTCCGAATATAGGACAAATGCACTCCAGAAGCACAAACAAATGCACTCCGTCCAAAGTGAGAAAAGTCACTCCGGCCACCAGACGACTATTTTTTTTTTCTTTCCAAAATCAACACGGGAAAAGAAGGCACTCCGGACCTTGTAGCCAAGCCACTCTGTCCAAGGAGACAAAAACCACTCCTGATAAAGGACACATGCATTTCGGAAGCACTAACGAAGTCACTCCTTTCAAAGTGAGAAAAATCACTCCGTCCAGGTGTCAAGAAGGCACTTCGGATAGAGGACAAAAGCACTCCGGAAACTCGAACAATGTCACTCCGTCCAAAGTGAGAAAAATCACTCCGGCCACCAAATGAAATGATTTTTTTTTTAAACCACCACAGGAAAAGAAGGCACTCGGACCATGCATCCAAGCCACTCCGTCCAAGGAGACAAAAAGCACCCCGGATAAAGGACACATGCACATAGTGAGAAAATTCACTCCGTCCAGGGAGTCAAGAAGGCACTTCGGAAAACGGACAAAAGCACTCCAGAAGCTCGAACAATGTCACACCGACCAAAGTGAGAAATAGCACTCTGACCACCAAATGAAATGTTTTTTTTTTCCAAGCCACTCCGTCTAAGGAGACCAAAGGCATTTCGGAAAAAGGCACTCCGTCCAAAGTCACTCCATCCAAAGTGAGAAAAAGCACTCCGTCCAAGGAGTCAAGAAGGTACTCCGGATAAAGGACAACTGCACTCCGGAAGCTCGAACAAAGTCACTCCGTCCCAAGAGAGAAAAAGCACTCCGCCACCACATGAAATGAATTTTTTTTTTCAAAACCAACAAGGGAGAAGAAGGCACTCCGGACCTTGCAACCAAGCCACTCTGTCTAAGGAGACAAAAGGCACTCCGGATAAAGTCACTCCATCCAAAGTTACTCCGTCGAAAGTGAGGAGAGGCACTCCGTCTAAGGAGACAAAAGGCACTCCGGATAAAGTCACTCCGTCCAAAGTCACTCCGTCTAAAGTGAGAATATGCACTCCGTCCAAGGAGTCAAGAAGGCACTTCGGATAAGGGACAACTGCACTCCGGAAGCTCGAACAAAGTCACTCCGTCCCAATTGAGAAAAAGCATTCCGCCACCACATTAAATGATTTTTTTATATGCCCCAGCGAAGCCGCAATGGCCTAGAAATGCCATTGTCAGACACCGTGACGGTCTTCAATTTTAGTCTCACGACATTGATAATCGTAGAGAAAATTTGGGAAATGTCATGGGGTGGGGACTTCTGAAGGATACAATTATTGCGCTCCTTCCATATGTAGTAGACCGTGGCAGCCAGCGACAGACATTTTGTGAGGGTGAAGAAGCTTTTCCCTCTCCAAACAGGCGCAGCTCAAGAAATATTGTGATTCCACTCAGAGTGTGGCCAATGAATGCCCGACTGTCTTTGAATTTTGACCCACAGTGCTATGGAGTATGAACAGGAGAAAAAAAGATGATCATGGTCCTCATCACCCGTATTACAAAGAGTGCACCTAGTGGATGGGATGGGGACACCATGGATGCGGTTAAAGGTATTCAGTCTACCCTTGACAGCTAACCATAGTGTAAACGCGTGAGCAGGAATATGGTATGGACCCCACACCAAAAAAGCTTAGCTAACTTTTGGTTTGGGAGGATGGATGAGGAAATACGCTGATTGAGTCGAGAAATTTCCATGAACATTTTTGGCCCACCTTAAATAGTCTTTTTGATTGATGCATGGGGGGTTAGCCGGCATGTTTTCAATTAAATGTGAAACCTCAGTATCAAAAGGGTTAGGCCATGCCCAGTTGTTATTTTTTATGATTGCTGAAACCTTAGCGTCCCAAGGCAGGCCCGTTACTAGGCGAGTGCGATCGGAACTAACCTCACTCAGGGGGCCTAAAGGGTGCCAGTTATCGTGCCAGAGGAAAGTATCAGAACCATCCCCAATAGCCTTAAAAGTGTGGGAACACATGAAGGGGCGAAGTTTCATAATCTTTCGCCAGCTCCATGTGGCCGAATTCGGGACTTTAAGGGTCCAAATGCACCGGTCTTTGATTCTATTTTTGTAAATCCAAGAAGTCCAGGCCGAATTTGGGTCTTTGGAGATAAGACGCCAAAGAAGCTTGCAGATTAGAGCTTTATTCTAATCTACCAGATTTTTAATGCCCAGACCCCCTTCGGACGTGGGGTAGCAAACATCACTCCAAGCCACTTTAGCATTAGCTCTATCTTCAGACGTGCCCTTCTAGAGGAAATGGCGTAAGAGACAATCAATTGCTTTGAGAGTGGACTTAGGCAAAATAAACATGGAGGACCAGTAAAGATGGATGGACGATAGAATGGAGGCAACGAGTTGCAACTGCCCCCCAAACGAGAGCCATCTATTTTTTCAGGAAGTGATCCTCCTGGTAATCCTATCTGTGAGAGATTTGCAGTCAGAAACTGAGAGATGGGAGGTTAAAAGGGGGACGCCCAACTATCTGATGGGGAGTTTGCCCTCCTTAAACCCCATGATACCAACAATGTCCTGGTGAAGGGAAGCATGGTGGGGAGTGTTGGTATCCTGGTTTCTTCCGAAGACATGGCTGATTCCGGCTTTACTGTTGCGGAGTTGCTGGCGTGGCCGGGCTCGTCTACCTGACGTTGCATTGCTGACGTGGCGCCCCACCTGTACTGAAATTCTGGTTGTTTTGCTGGTCCAGATTGGCTGACGTGGACCCTTGTCCTCTGTTGCCGCTTTGTTTGCTGCCGTTTCCGATTGCCTTTGCGGATCTGGCCCGAGGTGGTTGCTGATTCAGGTTGCGAGTGGATGGATTGCTGACGTGGACTCTCTTGTCGGTTTGGTTTTGTGGGTAAATTGCCGATTTCTTTCCCCAATTAGGAGTGAAGGAAATTTGCCGTTTTCAAATGGAGATTAAACTGCAGTGTTGGAACGCGTAGTTCAGCTGCTGACTGGCACGCTGAAGAGGCTCATTTGTCGTCCTGCTGGAGGCAGGTTTTGGCTTTGCTGACTAGGCATTCCAAGCGCCGATTAGGAAGTGGGGCTGCCACTCTCGAAATGCATTCCAATTGCCGCCTTAGGAGTGCGCCTCAAGTGCCGAGTTGGTTCTGAGTCTCTAGCGCCGTTTTCGACCTTGTAATCTCTTTATTAATGGCTTCAATCATGGTTTAGGGGTTTCCTTGTTTCTATATTTCTTTTCCAAGTCGACAAAATACTTGGTAAAGAACATAGTTGATTTGTACATTTTATTTAAATTTTAATGTAATTAATTACTTATAAAAAAAAAACTACTGGGCCTCCATGTTCATCCTTCCAAAATCCATATTGAACTACATTGACAAGACCCTTCACACCTTTCTATGGCATGGCTCCTTTGAAGGTAGATATTCTACTAAAGTTGCCTGGAAAGATGTGTGCTCCCCAAAAGGGGAAGGCGGCTTGGGCTTTAAAAATTTGTTTGCATCTAATAAAGCTCTTCTGAGTCGCCATTTCTGGAGGATCATCTCTAAAGACCCGGATTCCATTTGGGTTTCTTGATGTTACGACCAACGGATCAAAGATCGATGCATTTGGACTATCAAAGTCCTGAATTCAGCCCCTTGGAGCTGGAAAAAGCTGATGAAACTCCGGACTGCTCCCCGCCCTAAGATCCGTTACCAAATTGGTAATGGAGCAGACACTTTCCTTTGGCTTGACTATTGGCATCCGCTCGGTCCTCTCTGTGATCGGTTCAATGAGAGGATCAAATGTATTACCGGGTTGCCTCTAGACGCAAAAGTCAAGGATATCATCATAAATGGTTCCTGGAGGTGGCCTAATCCGTTTGATATGGAGGTTGCAGGTATTGTGGATAGTATGCCCCCTACCCCCTGATCCTTCCCGCAGTGATGTGGCCCTTTGGACTGCCGATCGCTCTGGGGTCTTCACAGCTAAATCCGCTTATGGGATTTTCCATGAGCCTAAAGATGCGGTGGCGTGGTCTAGCCTTATTTAGGCCCTATGTTCATTCCGGCTCATGCCTTTATCCTCTAGCTGGCTATATGCCGTAGGCTCAACACTCTGGATCGGGTTAGTAATTTCCTTCACATATATGCGACCTGTGTCCTTTGCTTTATTCGTAGAGAAAGTCATAACCACCTCTTCTTTTACTGCCCGTTCTCCTTGGCGGTTTGGCATCTCATGCACCTTAAGGTTGGCTTAAATTGGCCTCATCCAGACTGGCATTCCAATGTCTTGTAGGCTGCCAATCGCTGGAAGGGCAAATGCCTTAAAGCCCGCTCCTTCCGCCTTACCCTTGCGGCCTCTGTCTACTTTATCTCGAGGGAGAGAAACCAACATGTTTTTAAGTTTTTAAGGATATCGCGCGTAACGAATCCCAATTGGCTTACTAGATTACAGCTGCTGTGCAGGGTAAGCTGGAGACTTCCCATGTTGCTGATGCCCGTTGGGACAGATTGGTTTTGATCAGATGGAGCATCCCCCTTGCAGTCCTGAGATCGAACGTCAACCAATGACTGATGCTGTTTTTCGGATGACCTGGTGATTTGGATCCACTCTGGGTGTTTGAGCAGATTTGGCCCGTTCTTGTTTTCTTGTACTTGGGCCGGTTTGGATGGCGTATTTTCCTTTCCTTGTTAAAGGCGCTCTCTGATTATTAAAAAAAAAAAAAGAAGGGGTCTTGGATTTTGTGGCCGTTCCATTTTCCTAGTGACTGGAGGCCGCTTTGATGGTTTTCTTGGCCTCTCTTGCATGGAAGGCCATAGCTCTCGCATTGACTGTAATACCCGGATATTTTATAAAGGAGATTGAAATTTATTTGGTAAAATTTGGTGAAATAAGTAGA
>JAODPA010106294.1:0-20332 GCA_025585075.1 Nepenthes mirabilis
GAAAGAGAAGGAAAAGGAAGGAGAGTAAAGAAGGAAAAGGAAGGAGAGGAAGGAAGGAAAGAGGGAAGAAGGAAGGCGCGTGTATAGCAGTGGTGAAGGAGGAAGGCTTCGGATAAAATCCTAACCGGCCTTCTCATTATTTAGGGTGGCATTAGGGTTAGGAAAGGAGGAGGACGTACCCAAGATCTACTCTGCCGATTGCTGCCACCGACGCCAAAGTGTAAAGAGGAAACTGAGGCAAGTAAAATTTTCACCTTGCAAAATAAACTCGCCCTCAATTATTGTTAATGTTGAATCTCTAATTCCATGCGTTGATTAGTGGGAAAATGGAAAAACTAGGGGTCACCAATTCGAGAACTCGGGTGACAAGCTACAGCTCATTGAGAGCACAATCGATACTTTGGCCTTAATGATAAATTGGGGTTTTTGTAAATTGTTTAGTAAAGCTATAAAGTGTTGGTCTTATATGTCATAGCTCCAAGTCTAATGGATTTGGCGCGATGGTGGGAAAACAATGGTGCTCTATTTTTTGTTCTCAAGCCGGGTTTAGTGATTGACGGTGGCGAGAAAACTCGGACCCATTAAATTGCAAGTAAAACTCCTAAATTCTGCCCATTTTAATTGTTGTTGTCGAATTTTAGCGATATAACTTGATTTTGGGGAAATTGGCATCCAGCTAGGTGAAATCGTAGATTTGGGGAAAAACAGGGGCACGGGTTCCGTTATTATTTTCTGGAATTCAGAGGGTTGTGCATGAGATTTGGCAAATGATACTGTAATTTGTAGTGTTTCCCATTAAATCATGAAACCTAAGAATTCATATTAAATCGTGGGAAGGTGGAATGGGTGAGAAAATAGAGCCTCGTGCTCTGTTTATGCAATCGGTGGACTTACGTATAGGCTTTGCCCTATGTTACTATACGAAAGACGATACATGTATTATGTGTGTACGGGTGTGTGTAGGTATGCGTAGATATGTATATGCATGGGTGTATATATGCATATTACTGTGTGTAAGTGTTGTGGGTGTATGCTACTGTGTGCACAGTGCGCGGTGAGTGAGTGCATGTGGCAGAGTGTATGTTGTGCACAGTGGGTGTGTGTAATGTCGTGTGTGGTGTATGGGTGTATATATATGTATATGGAGCGGAATAGTTATAAGTAAATTTATATATGTTAATAGTAGAATATGTTTACATAAATTTATGTAAGTGCGCTTGGTATGCTTGAAATAATAATTGTCGGTTACGTGATTATTTCTATATTTCATTGATGAAATCTGGTAAAATTATTCTTCGCATTAACCTTGATGGTGTGTATATATTTTATTAGCACTCTATGGATAAGTAAAGGAGAGTGTACGAAAACTTTATGGTATCCGGACGAATAAGAGTTCGTGGGACCTTGGAGTAGTCTATACCTTTTCAATACTGATTCCATTCTGAAGGTTGTGGCCGTTGATATTGAGGAGAGATACTTATAATCTAGTAACCATCGTAGATGGTGATATCTGAGATATCATTTGACGGGGGTATCACAGATGGTATCGGCATGCTACGGATATAGCATTTGGGAGGATTGTAGGGGTAGTTAATACCATGGATAACCTCGTTGCACTTACCCAACCGTTGATGGTATAAATACGCGGTCTTTGGTTTACTATGATAGAATAAGGTCTAGGGAGATTCTTATTATTCTCTTGTACAGTCATGACTTCAAATTGGGAGAATAATCAAATTCTTATTATCTCGTACAGTCGTAACCTCAAATTCAGTGAATAATCGAATCTTATTATCTTGTACAATATGTCGAAGTCGTTGATATTGAGGATGGATACTTATAACCATGTGACCATCGTAGTAGATGATATCGGGGATATTATTTGATGAGGGGTACCACAGATGGTATGACATGCTATAGGTACAGTCTCTGGGAGGACTGTAGGGGTAGTTGATACCTTAGATAACCTCGTTATACTTATCCAACCGTTCGTTATGTAAATACGTGGCCTTTGGTTTATTATAGTAGAATAAGGTTTATGGAAATTCTTGATTATTCATACAGTTGTAACCTCGTATTGAGCTGATGATCAGATTCAATGGAATTCATATTGCTTCTTGATATCTCGTTGTTCATATGGCTTCGGGGTTGTAGACCCGACTTGTTGTTGAATCTCGGACAATAGTTGGTGTATCAACTGTTATTATTAATTTTATTCATTATTTTATCGCCTGAGATACTTTATTGTACTCATTTATTATTGTTTATTTTTACTTATTTGAAATTTGGTTTACTCATATATTTTATTGGCTCTAGAGTAAACACATTGACATCAGGATAGAAGAGATTGCGTGTGTAGACTCCAGGTAGAGGTGATATGAGAAATTGAGGCTTCCAAGATAGGGACGTAAGATTTTCGTGGTTCAATTACTATTCGATTTTTATTAGATTTTCTTTATGAGGATTGTTATTTTAGAAATCGATGTAATTTATTGAAATTATTTATTACTATTGCGGTGGTTATTTAATGATGCATTTATAATGGCTATTGATTGCATTTAGATAATAGTGATGTGATTTAATCGAGTTTATTTAAGTTGTCTGATGACGTATAATTGATGATTTCGGATGATTCGAGACTTTCACTTGGATGGTCCGGGTCGGGTTTTGGGACTCGAACTCAAGTTGTTACACGGTTAGCCATGTAGACGAACGATCGACCCCTGACTTGCGAACACTTGTCACCCAAATAGAAAATGTGTCAAAAATGCTCCAAACCTTTTACATGTGTCTAGACGGATAACAATTGGGGGCTCGCTCCTTCATCTCTGAGACTTCAGCTTCAAAAAGGAGAAACCAAAGGAAGAGGCACCCAACCAAGAAGACCCAACGGCTTGACGACCTCGAGGTCCAAACGACCACGAGCAACATGGCCTAGATATGGTTAAAGGATCGACTGAGTCACAAGACGTGATAGGATAGCCCCGAGCGGCGGTATTCATGCTACTTCCATGACAACTAAAAGCCCCCAACCGAAGGAGAAGCCTCCTGCTACACACATCCATCGAGGGCCCTTAGGCACTCAGACCGGCATGTCTCTCCAAATCACTCAAAGTTGAGGACCTTCTTTAAAGGCAAGAGGATTGCATCCTCCTTTCGAATGGAGGAGAGAATGAAAAATATTGAGTAGCAGGTATTCAGGGAAAGTACCGACAGATGCACTACCGACATAAGAAAGTTACCATTTACAAGGGAGATTCAGATGCAGTCGCTTCCTCACAAGTTCAAGATATCGACTCTGGAACCCTACAATGGGAGTTCTAATTTGGTGGATCATCTAGATTTTTTTCGCATTCTGGTAGGCTCTTAGGACCTTGACGACTCTGCCATGTGCCAATGTTACCCTTTTATCCTCAAGGAGGACGTTAGGATTTGGTTCTACCACCTATCCAATTTAATCTGAATGTTTCAGGAATCGGCCGATAACTTTTTGTCATAGTTTGCCTCCAACCGAAGGGAGGAGACATAGCCTTGATACCTTGTCCGCATTTGACAAGGGCCAAGCAAATGATTGAAGGGCTTCTTGGCACAATTCACCACAGAGGCTCGAAAAATATCCAAATTCATCGACAAGATAAAGTTAAATGTCTTTATAGAGACTTTGGAGTAGGGTGATTTCTTTAAACACCTAGTCCATTAGGACCCTCAAACCTTTAAAGAGGGTGAGACTATCGCCCATGCCTACATTGCAGTCGAGGAGACCAATAAATTGAAGCGGCTAGAGCACGCAGGCCACTTTCACCAAGGATTAATGAGCGGGAGGAAGAGGAATGGAGACAATGCCAACTTCTGTGATCCTAGGAAGCAACCCAAGATGGAGTCGAGCACGTGAAGGGAGTTCAAATACCTGAATCTAACTCTTCTAAATGACTTTTGAACCCACAACCTAATACAAATTTGTGAAAAGAATTTTTTGAAGTGACCGAAATAGCCCAAGACCTGGAGGGAGGAGATCAATCGAAATATTGCTTCTATCATCAATCTTCAAATTATAGTATCGAAGACTATTGGACTCTATAGAAAGAGATAGAAGCACTCATCCAGAAGGGATACCTCACCAGGTTCTTGCAGGACTCATGGTAAGCCCCAGATAGCATAGAAGAAGACGAGTGGGAGCAACAACAGCTGAGGAACCGGGTTGCAGTCGAGATAGTCAGCATGGTGACCATGAGACCACCTAGGGGCAATGCCTCGGACTTCCCAAAGAAAGCTTTCAACAGTAAGAAGTCGAGGGTAGGAGTTAGGGATGATATTATTAATTTTAATAACGATGATATGACACATGTAATAACTTTTTATTTTGATCCTCTGGTTGTATTTATACTCATTTCAGATGGTACAATCGATTATCAAATGAAACGAATCTTTATTGATAATGAAAACTCTTATAATTTGTTATATTTTGATGCTTACTTTTAAACTTAGATTAAAAAAGGGCCTGATGAAATTGGCCGAGGGACCCCTATATTGAGGGACTCCTATACGGGCTAGATAATGAACCAATATCTGTTCAAGGAACCCTCTAACTGAAGGTCACATTAGGAATATACCCAAAGACGGTATCCCTAATGCTTATGTTCCTAATAGTTAACTTGCCCTCGGTCTACAATGTAATTTTGGAGCGACCCTACTTAACCAATTTGGGATAGTGACTTCGATCCCATACTTAAAAATGAAGTTTTTGATATCATGTGGTATCGGAGAAGTCCTAGGCAACAAAGTGATCGGTCGGACGTACTATCTGTCCTAAGTCATTATGATGACTTTGGAACAATTGGCCGAAGACTTTGACCACTAGCATGAAGCTACTTTGCAGCAAGCTTAATATGGTGAGACGACTGATTAGGTCCTATTGGACCCCAATGATCCCTAGAAGGGCATACAGATTGGGAGCTTGCTGGCAGGTCACCTGCACAACAAATCGATGACCTTCCTCTGACAAAACTCTAATATTTTTACATGGACTCCTACTAATATGTCATGGATATCGAATGAGGTAATGGTCTATAGGTTGGACTTCAATCCTAATAACAAGTCCATGAGGCAAAAGTGGAGAAATTACTCCATAGAGAAGTTAGTTACCATAGGAAAAAGATGAAAAAGTAGCTTGACACATGTTTTATTAGGGAGGTCCAATATCTGAATTGGTTATCAAATATGGTCTTCATCAAGGAAAGCAATGAGAAATAGTGGATGTGCATCGACTTTACTAATATGAATAATGCATGTCCCAAAGACAATTTCCCTCTGCCAAGGAGTGATCATTTGGTGGACTTCACATCCGAACGCGAGTTGGTAAGCTTCATGGATACCTATTTGGGTAATAATTAGATCTGGATGAGTCCTAAAAACGAGGAGCACACTTTCTTCATGATAGATTAGGAAACATATTGTTATAACATTATACCCTTCAGCCTGAAAAATATAAGTACCACGTACCAACGACTCGTGAACAAAATGTTCGAGCTCTAAATATGTTGGAATATGGAGGTGTACATAGACGACATACCGGTCAAAAGTAAAATCACCGATGACCATATATGCGACCTCAGCGAGAACGTCGAAGTACTTTGGGCACACTAGATGAAATTAAATCTGATCAAGTGTGCTTTTAAAGTATCATCTGAAAAATTATTGGGCTTTATTATCTCCCAACAGGGGATTAAAACAAACTCTAAAAAGATAAAAGTCATCATGGATACGAGCTTGCCTGAAATTGTGAAGAAAGTCCAAATGTTCACCGAGAGACTTGCAGTACTCTCCCACTTCCTAGTGAAGTTGGCAGAAAAGTATCTTTTGTTCTTTTAAGGCTCTAAGAGGAATGAAGGTGAAAGTCTTCAAGTGAATGGCCGACTGTTCGGTAGCCTTCCAAGAGTTAAAATAATATCTCGCTAGTCTCCATCTCTTGATGTCACTAGAAGAATGTGAAGATATATACCTATACCTTGCGGTTTTGGATACAACACTAAGTTCGGTCTTGATCTAACAATATTCTGATATACAACGGCTAATCTACTATGTCCGTAAAATTCGGACAAACATTGAGACCCATTACTTGCGTGCTGGAATGATCACACTAGAGCTTGTCTGTTCTGCTTGAAAACTGCAACCATACTTCCAGGCATACAAAATCATCATTTTAATTGATCAACCCTCGAATAGAATCTTGTAGAAACCGGACACGTCTTAATGATTAGTCAAATAAGGCATCAAATTTGGTGAGTTCGACATGAAATTCTGATCGAGGCCAGCCATAAAAGGCTAGGCCATCGTGGGTTCATAGTTGAAACAATAACCCCGATTTTGAACTCCCATGATCTCGATGAAGGTACCCACCATCAAGAGGAAGCACCAACTTGGACACTACACGTGGATGGATCATTGGTGCAATTGGGCAATAGAGCAAGATTAGTCTTGAGGACTTCAAACAGGTTAGAGATGAAATATTTGATAACCCTCGGATTTCTAGCCACCAACAATATCACTGAGTTTGAAGCTTTACTCATTAGACTCCAGCTGGAAAGGGAATGGTCGATGAAGCACTTGACTGTCTACAATAATTCAAAGCTAGCCATCAATTAAGTCTGCGGGAATTTCAAGGTGTCTAGTCTTTTGCTCACAAAATATCTTGCTAGAGCGAGAGGCATGATCGAGATAATGCACATCCCAAGGAAGGATAACTAAAAGGCGAACTAGCTGGCCAAGGTAACAGTGATTGAAAATCCAGAGTAATACTCTCAAGATATGCGAGAAGTTCTAAGATCCCCATGTATAAAGGAGCTAGAGCAAGAGGTGCTGCAGAAACTGAATGACGAAAACTCGATGACCCCGTATCGAAGGTACATTATCGATGGTAGTCTGTCAAAAAACCTAGGGGATGCCAAGCGCATAAAGAGGACAATATGCTAGTACACCATCATAAATAGGAAGTTGTATCGCCGAGGGTACTCCGTCCATTACATGCAGTGTTTTACGCTAGAGGAGGCAAACTACGCGTTGAGCGAGGTGTACCTCTGCATATACGGGTCACACATTGGTGATAAAAACTTTGCCTTTAAAGTAATATGGCATAGATACTATTAGTCAATGATAAAATTGGACATTGTAAAATTCATGAAAAAATGTGAGAATTGTGAAGTCCATGGCACCATTCCCCATCAGTCACACACGGAATTGCAATCCCTATAGTTTCTGTGGCTATTCAAGCAATGGGGGCTCGACATACTTGGTCCTCCCCCCATTGCCTTCAAGAAAAAAATTCATTATAGTTTGCATTAACTACATAAAATGGGTCAAAACTTCTCGGCTGGCTTGGATAACTGAATAGAATACAATGGAGCTTGTTTGGCAAAGCATCATAAGCAGATTCAGGATTTCCAAAGTCATAATTACCAACAATGGAACTCAATTCACCGACAAATGCTTCACTAAGTACTATTTAAGATTGGGAATAATGTTGGTTCACACTTTCATCACCTGCCCACAAGTGAATTGGCAAGTTCATGCTTCCGTCATGAACTGAACCTTGTTGCATGGATTAAAGACAAAGCTAGAAAGTGCGAGGGGCTTTTGGGCGGATGAACTATCTTCTATGCTATGGTTGTACAAGACGACGTTTAGGGAATCTACTCACGAGACAACCTTTAGTCTGTATTACGAGACTAAAGCGGTCGTCTTGGTAGAGATCGAACTGTTCAGCCTTAGGGTCAAGAGTTTCAACTTGCTTAACAACTCCCAACAACTCAAAGAGTATCTCGACCTACTTGAAGAAGCCAAAGATGCGGACAAGCTACATATGGTGGCCCACTAGTAGTGGATCACTTGATACTACAATAAGAAGGTGAAGGTAGGCCAATTGAAGGTGGGGGGGCCTCATTTTGCAGAGCATAGAAGCAACTAGCAAGAACACCAATAGGAACAAGCTATCTCTGAATTGGGATGGGCCGTTCATCATCTTAACGATTCTTTAAAATAGTGCGTATAAGCTGCGCATGCAAAACAGAAAACTAGTCCTGAGGACATTGAATACCATCCACCTCAAAAAATATTACTAATGACCCCCTTATTGAATCCAAGTAAGTACGACATGTGTCATTCGGAATGCTTGTAAAAGTGTATCTCATTTTAATCAATTAAATAATTGCTCGTTTTGGTTTTTAATTGTTCATATGAATTCTCACATATCCCCATATAAAATCAAAAGATCTAAACTGCCCCTAGATCAAGTGGAAGCACTTCACCTGTAAACCAACTTGCAAAAGTAAGACGAAAACCTCGACTCAAATAGCCAAGTAGCTCAAGCGCGGTCAAATGACATGGCCTGGGGGGCTTGAGGATGAAAGTCAGACCTCTCTAGATAGGCAGTCATAACGAATCCTAGGGGGCTTTCTTAGTGTGCATGTGACGATTCCCTCCAATAGAGATGAGTACCATTTGTCAATAATGGTCGACGGATTAAGATCAGATGCCCAAGAATGACAAGGTCCTCCATTGGGACCGAGCACCAATGGTTCCACATGGACGACGACCTTGACTTTGCCATAGCCCAACAATTGCGGCCATGAAACCTAGCTGGCTCTAGTGAGGCTCACCAAGAGACATACAACGACGTCTTCTCACAATAAATAGTACCACCCCATAAAATTGAAGTGCCACAACTTCACCCCGTGGGAATGAACACAACCGGATCCCTACGTCCATGCCAAGCTGAGTGACAATGGCAATAATGTTTAGCAAGCAAATAATAAAATGTTGAATAAAAGAACTTTACATAACACTAACACATTAGTGACAATGATCAAAACAGTCCAACTAATCAAAATGTACATTGAGGGGTATCAGTCTGCAGTAGAGATACAAAATGCCGCCTATGCCTATGACTCAAACGGAGGAGGACCCTAAGGATGGGAGCCCCTCGATGAACAAGGTGAAGGCTCCCCACCATTTGCTGAAGAATCTACTAACTCCGATTGAAGTTGGGCACCGGTGTTCCTAGGTTGGAAGAAGCCAATGGGAAAGTTTGGGACCACCAAGGTTGTAACCTGTCTACAAAGGCAAACACCGTCCCAGAATCTGCTAGTTAAGGCTGGACGACTTCCTCCAGATTGAATCGGGCCCTCAACTCACCATCAAGTTAGGTACACTCACCTCGGAGATTGACAAGGCACTGCTCAACCTTGCAAAGCTTATTCTTGAGAGGGGCAATCCGATCCATAGCCTAGGATCTTTCCTCTGTGAGCTCCTGGAATCTTGCCTTGAACTCAAATAGTGCATGGTCAAGAATAACGGCCCGCTCTTAACTCTATCAAGCCCCGATAACAGCATCACTCGCCCAGCCCTCCATCTCACTAAGCATGGCTGGATTAGTGTACATTTGCTTCAAATGGGAGATCTCCATGTGCCACTGATGCATCATGACATCCCATTGGCAGAGGAAAGCCTCCATCAGGCGAAGACCCTCTTGCGATTACTAGCAAAAATCAATTGTTCAGATAAAAACAACAATAGGAAGGAAAATGGGAAGCTATACGACCCATACCTCAGTGGAGGATGACTCCTCTAAGGATGGAGGACCCAGGGGAGGCCCGGGCAAAGATACAAATGGAGTCCTCAGACACAGTAGAGGTGTTGTGTGACTACAAGGGGGCTCCTTGGAACTTGAAGTCAAGGGGGGAGCATCCAAGGCTTCCTAGAGCCCAAGCATCGAGAGCTCTGAGCAAGTTGCCTCATCAGTCTCTGTCGCCTCCACATTATCCCCCACTTGAACTCCAACCACTCAGTCACTACTAAGACCCTCCACAACAAAAGTGGCTAGACGGCTCGGTGCAGGCTCTTCAAATGACAAGATGATAACAGCAGGGATCTCGTACTGGGTCAGGGTCAGCGCGTTGATCATCTCACCCAGATCACCGGTCCCAGTTTCATTTGTTGCTGCGGTAGAGGGAACGGGGGGCTCTCCACCCTTAGTAGACTTGAAGACCTCAAAAACATCATGAACCGAAGAAGATGGGACAGAGGTCGGCCTCCTAGACAACTCACTAACACTCTGCAATGGTCTAGCTGGAGTCAGAGGAGGAGGAACTAGACGAAGTTGCCCCATTGCTTGGTCACCCTCTCAGGGGAATCTTAAATAAATAATGATCTAGATTTCCTCTTGGGTTGGAGGAGTGGCAGGGCAGTTACATCTGTACCCTCCAAACAGGTCTCCTACTTAGCTTGAACAAAAGGCCTTGATGGTAGCCAAAAGTCCTTTTCATGAAATGAGTCGCCATGCATTGTAACAAGATCCATCAGTGGCCTCATCAAGTTTTTGACCCTGTCCTAGACATCACTGGCATAAGAAGTTGGCACCCTACCCCATTTATTAGAAGGGGCTCAATCGAAGGGTACCACCAAATAAAAGTATCGATACTTTCAGCTATTTATTGAGTCAAGGTTTCCCCCACTTATTCAATACTCCTTGTGGGGGAAAGTGAAATCCATTCCACATCCTAACTAAATTGAAAGTTCACTTTCAAGGTTATGGCATCCAAAGAGTGCCCATGGTAGCAGAAGAAGTTGCACAGGGAAACCAAATATCAAATGGAATTGGGGTAAAATCATGCAATTGGGATGCCCAAAGATACCAAGACCTCATACAGCTCCTGCACGAGAGGGATATGAAGGCCACCCCTAAGATGGGCCTTGTAGACGATAATGAACCCATGATGGGAAGAGCAGGTCCTATCATCATCTGCTAGTAACGCGTGCGACATGGTGCTTGGAATATTGTATCGAACAAATAAAGACTCAACATCATGAGAAGTAAGAATGGACGGAATTGCACTTCATGGGGGCCATGGAAAGCAAAAGGGGAAATCGGGGCCAAGCGATTCGAAAGGAAAAGTGTGAGAAGTGAAGAAGGCTAATAGTCTAAATAGTCGATGCCCTAACCTTGAACCGCATCGTTTAGGGATATCAAAGAGGAGCTTCCCATAATAGCCGTGATAGGTGCTTGCACCGTGGAGTGTTGAGGCGCGTCAATCCCGTAGTGCCAGTAATGATGGTCTAACACTACGCCTTCCTACACAGACAACTGACTCCTAGCGAATTGGGATTGATGAGCATACAGCGAAGCATAGGTTTCAAAGCCCTAATGCTCTACTCTCCAAGGTGGCAAATTGGCGGTGTGTGATCCTGACATGCCATTTTTCAAGATGACAGAAACACAACTCACGGCCTTGATGGCCTTGTGGCTAGTTCGATTGATTCACATCTCAACCGAACGTTTGAGAAAATCATCATGGGTCAGATTATCAGAAAACCAAGCGGTTAGTAGTTCGAGTTGTTAGGCAATCAGAAAGCTAACAACAATAATGCTATATAATGCACGCGCTTCAACAATTCACATTAAAAAAGAATATTGGAGCCATACCATATGAAGACAAATAATGGTCAGATAGTTCTATTTATTATTTCCTCTTACAAAGTACAACAAGCTTACAATAGCGAACGTACAATTCAAAAGGAAATAAAAAATATATGGAGTAGCGACCCGATTATACCCATCAAACCAGTTTTCTAGATGGACGATTGCAAGAGACAAGCCTCCTTATTTATCACCCCGCTGAGAGGTTGAAATAGTGGGTGGAACATGCAAGAAGCCCCTATTATTCTTGGTAGGATGGGCATGAAAAGCCCTCCCCTTTAAGAATGAGGCGCAGTGTGCCCGCTCTCACCCAGGAGGCAACCACCAAAAATGGCCCATTGAAGCCTGTCAAAGTCTCCAGGGCCGGGAGTCTCCGTAAGACCTAACACAGTGACAACAACTTAGGTTTGACGTGGACGTGTAAAAAAAAAAAAAAACAAAGAGGGAGCTCCTCCCCTCTCAAGCAACCTATTGTAGGATATTTCTCCCAAGAGCAGCAGAAGAATGGTATCTCATTAAAATAGGCCGGAAGAGGAAGAAGCATCTCTCATCCAAGCCTGAGACACCCCTCCTTCAAATTGGTACCAGAAAGGACTACTCAACGTTGGCAGGAAGAGAGGGGGGAGCCGTCCGAACCCAAGCCTTTCCCCGATCAAACGTGAGTTCAAGTGTGGGCTAGACGTAAAAGAGGGGAATCAAGGTGGGTTCCCATACAAATAGGATAACCAAAACAGATTTCATGAGCAACATCAGTTTTGAACATTGGAGAAGAGCTCCTTCCAACTCCGGCTAGTGGCAGCATAGGCTCCATGTTAGCTCGAAACTCTTACACTGCTTAGCTAGTAAAGACGATTTGTGAAGCGGGGCGTAGCGAGCCCCTTTGTTTATAGCTGGAGAAGGGATCAACGAGCCATCAATGTAGAAGCAAGTGCATGCTAGCGTTATTTGTAGAGAATCGTCAGGTGTAGAGAATCAAATCTTGCCAACTGTATGATTGATTAGTAGGCCACCTAGAGAAGGAGCATGTGTGTGGGCCTACTATCGGCGTCCCATTAATAAATATACCTAGATTTAAAATTTTAAACCTTTCAGTATGGGAGATAGTGATGGGTATGACTGTAAATAGGCTAACCCAGGAACCGAGCTTGCAAATGGTGGAATGGCTCGAATGGCAATGATCCACAATGCGACTACTCGAGCCCAATACAAAGGTGATGACTCGGCTAGTCCAAGTGGGTCAACCAGAAACCAGCCAATAGGGAACAGGCAAATAGGGCTAACCTGTAGAAGCCCCTCTAGCTTAGTAGCTGACAGCTTACGCGGCTTGGTGCAAACATGCAGGTAGCACTTGTCATAATCACTCAAGCAACTTAGCAAATATTTTTAAAATATAGCCCACGATTGCACATTGTCTCCGGATGGAAGCTACGGCTTAGCAAATATCCCTGAAAGGAAATCACCATGCCCAACCTTCATGATCGCCCTGATAAAGAAAAGAATGTTCCCAAATAGTCACGCTTTCCATAACTAGCCCCTGCGATTGCTGGATAGTTAGGTGAATCTAGAGGGGCAACTATTAACAGTCGTCAGGCCCAAGAATGGCTGAACCAGCCCTCGCTCTATATGCACCCCTTTTCCTTGGGAAGGAGAGATTAGTCCTCGCAATCGAGCCCTAGAGCAATTAGTCCTCACCTGTTGAGCAAACTCTTTCATTCCAACGCTCAGAGAACACACAACCGAGCAAAGCTACTCTCTTGTGAGCGCACACCCTCTTAGAAACCGCTACTAGCCAAGCACACTCTTCGGAGCCATGTCCACCACCTCAAAGACGCTCCCAAGCTGAGTGCACCATTCGGAACGTAATCCTTCAATCCACTCTCACTCCCCATATACCCATTCATCAACGCACTTCATATCCTCTATCTTTTTTTTCTTCGTAGAAAGATTACTGATTTGAATGTTGGAGGATATATTGGAGAGTAAATTTTACCATTCTCTAACCTCTTATTTATTTGTTGTGTTACACATGATCCAGGTAATCAGTGGATGGAGATCAGACCCGCTCGAAGTGATCAAGCGGCTTCTTAATCCATACAGCAATCCGAATTCAAGAACGCATCACTTTTATGAATATTACGATTTGTATGATCAATCTTATGATACTTGTATGAAAGATACAGGCACCAAAAATCGCTCTCCTCTTTACTAAATTTTTCTGTTTAACTGATCTCTCATTATCTATCATCAATTGTGTTGAGATTTAGTTTTTAGATATGTTAATTTCGTATGAGTTTTACTATATTTTATATATAGTTGTTGTTTATTATAATACCGGCACTATTTTATACCAGAGTTTAGCAACAGCCTCATGCTTGATGTATGTGCAAGCTGGGCTCAAGTATCAAATCAATAAAATGCGGTAGCTTAACCAGCAATATGCAGGCTTTTGTTTGTCAAGCTCCAAACTTTCAATCAGATTAACGTTGGGAGTCACACCCGTGTGGAAGTCCTGATGGGCGGAGGATTTGGACCGAGTACGAGGACCCTGTGTGCGACTAAGGTCCGCGGATTTGTACGCTAAGCGTCCGCAAACTATGCACAGCTTAAACACAAGAAATAATAGGTCAACTTTTTGATCGGCAAATTATATATCTCGGTGAACATGATATTGACCAGCTGAAATCTGAGGACTTGCTGTAGGATTGCAGAAGGACGTTCGACCAGTCAACGTGGGCGTTGACCGGCTGAGAATAGAAATGCTGAACAGCTGTCTTCTCCAAATGGGGTGCAGTCAACCTTCCTGATTTGGCAGTTAGGAGACATCATTCTTAGAAAAATAACAAGTCAATTTGTAGGGACATGCATGCATTACCTGTTGCAAGACAAAGCGTGCACCACCATTGCAAATTTTTGGAGTTGTGCACACAACCATTTTATTGAGTCGATAGTTGCTCATTCTGTTAGAGGAGTATATATAGTATACTTAAAAAATGGTATGGAATGAGATGTATGTAGTATATGAGAAGGAGATAGAGTGAAAACAGAGAAGAAAAAGAGAGTATTGAGTGAAAAACACAAAGTATGAAACCTTTGTATTTCTTGTGTTTTGTTCGTTGATTTTTCATCTCTTGGGCTTGTGTAGCCGTGCGATTTGCGTAACCAATCTCATATAGTGGATCTCATTTGTGGATTGAGTGTCCCGTAATTTTTTTCTTATTTGAAAATAGTTTTTCATGTAAAATTCTTAGTGTTCTATTCTTCTTCTTCTTTCACTCCTTTGTGTCTGTGTGATTCTGTGCATTATTATTCGGCTGTTCCTTCTGTGCCAACAAGTGGTATCAAAGAGTACAGTTGAGAACTATGTCTAAATAGCATCATTGTCTTCAAAGAATCTGCCCTTTAGTGTGGAGCAGTTCAACGGTAAGGTAATTTCATCATCTGGTAAGAGAATGTGAAGAACATCTTGACTTGAAAAGGCACAGTAAAAGTATTGTGAAAGAAAGATGAAAAGCCGGAGAACTTGACCAATAAAGAATGGCAAGACAAAAGGGATCTTACTAACTGTACCATAAAGTTATGTCTGGCAGACAATATGCTTCAGGAGGTCCTCGGCCTAACATACTCAGTGGAGGTTTGAAAGAAGTTAGAAAGTCGGTATAAGTCTAAACCCCTGACAATCAGGTTGTATGTGAAGTAGTAGTTCTATGGCCTACGGTTGTCAGAAGGTAAAAATTTTGAAAAGCGCTTGACCAGTTTAACAGGATAGTGATGTAGATTTCAGCCATTGACGAGGAGATTAAGGAGGAGGACAAGGCATTGGTATTGCTGGCCTCTTTGCCCACTTCATATGACCATATTGTTACAACTTTATTGTTTGGAAATGACATATTTGAATTGGACGAGGTTATTACTTCCTTACTCATTAATGAGTCAAGGCAGTCACAAGGGGCCTCAACCTCTTCGTATTCTAAGGTACTTATAATCGATTCTAGGGAAAGAAGTAGATGACGCAACCAGAAGCCTGGAGAGAAGGATTACAGTAAATTTCGGTCAAGGTATCAAAACTTTGAGTGTTATCATTGTGGCAAAGAGGGCCATATCAAAAAAACACTACTTTAAATGGAAGCATGAAAATGTGGAGATGGAGAAAGGAGAAAAGGGACGAGGAGAAAAAAAGTCCTCGGTCTCAGTGGTTGCATGAGGCGATCTCCTGTTGACGTGTGAAGAAAACATGGCAAGTCTAACAGACCATGAGTCTGGTTAGGTCCTTGATTTTGGTGCCTCTTTACATGCCACGTCCAAGAGGGGACTGTTCACTTCGTACACTCCTGGAGATTTTAGAGTGATAAGGATGGGTAACGAAGGAACATCCCCAATTGTTAACAGAGGTGATGTCATACTGATCACTAATAATGGGACTAAACTATTGTTGAAAGAAGTATGACACGTCCCTGACATCTGGCTGAACATAATTTCAGCCAGCTGGCTTGATGATGAAGGTTATCGCAATATATTCTGTGAAGGTGAGTGAAAGTGGACCGGAGGATCTGTGGTTGTGGCATGTGGAAGGAAGCACTCCGGCTTGTATGTAATAAAGACGTGAATGCCATTACCAGCAAGGAGACCGAGAATCTGTGGCACCGTAGGTTGGGCTACATGGGTGAATGCGGATTGTCATTTGACCAGAAAGGGTCTTATCTCAAGAGTGGAAGAAGATGGACTGAGGACGTGTCCTCATTGTATGGCCAGCAAGTAACGACGAGTCTTATTTCATGGAGACTCGTACTCTATAAATGTGAAAGTACTCAATCTGGTCCACACAGTGTATGTGGACCATTCAAAGAAAAATCTTTTGATGGAGCCAAGTATTTTACATTTTTCATTGACGACTACTCTAGAAAGCTGTGGATTTACCCACTGAAAACCAATGACCAAGTTCTCGATATATTTGAATAATTTCATACTCTAATAGAGTATCAGACGGGAAAGAAATTAAAGATTATCTGAAGTGACAACGGAGGTGAATACATTGGGGTATTTGATACCCACTGCCGATCTCATGGTATTAGGCATAAGAAGATAGCACTAAAAATGCCACAGTTAAATAGAGTGGTCAAGCGGATGAATCACATACTCTTAAAAAGGATCAGGTGCATACTTTTTGAGGCAAAACTTTCTGGGTCTTTCTAGGTAGAAACATTGAAGACGGTGGCCTATGTCATTAATAGGTCACCTAGTAAGTCGTTAAATGGTAAAGTGCCGGAGAAGATATGGTTAGGAAATGAGACATCTTATGACCATCTTCGAGTGTTTGGTTACAAAGCCTTTATTGATATCCCAAAAGATGAAAGAATCAAATTAGAACCAAAGACGATACAGTACATCTTTCTGGGCTATAGGGAAGATAAATTGGGCTACAAATTTTATAACTCAGTTGACAGAAAACTTGTCCAATCAAGGGATGTAACTTTTATTGATGATAAAATAATTGAGTACATTGGTAAGAAGATCAAATTTTATACTGGCCGGACGGATAAGGTGAGTGTAGAAGTTATCTGTCCAGTACCTCTACAGGATAAGGACATTGGCCCAGGAGTGGTTGAGGATAATAATGAGTCAGTTACAGCACCTAATGAGAACCAGGATGAAGTCGCTCATTAACGGGCCGAGGAGGTTTTTGTCCGATGATCCTTGAGGAACAGACGGTTATCCGTCCGTCTGCTATCTAGTGAGTATATTCTACTCATTAATGTCAGAGAGCCTGAAGCTTTTGAAGAGGTTATGGATGGTGTCAATAAGGAGAGATAGTTTGAAATCATGGGAGATGAAATAAGCTCTCTCCATAAAAATCATACTTTTGATTTGGTTGAACTGTCCAAGGGGAAGAGAACTCTAAAGAATAAGTGGGCTTTTTGTTTGAAGATTAATGAAAATACCACATAGTTAAGGTACAAGGCGCAGTTGGTGGTAAAAGGCTTTAATCAACAAAAATGGGTTGATTTTGATGAGATTTTTGCTCCGATGGCTAATATATCTTCCATAAGGGTTGTGTTTGGCTTGGTTGGTGCTCAGAATCTGGAGGTGGAGTAGCTGGATGTCCAGACAGCTTTTCTTCATTGAGATTTTGAGGAGAAAATTTATATGAAATAGTTGGAAAGATTCAAAGTTAAAGGAAAGGAACGACCTGTCTGTCATCTGATGAAAAGCCTGTACGGTTTGAAACAGGTTCCTAGACAGCAGTATAAGAAGTTCGAATCTATCATGGTCGATCAAGGGTACCAAAAGACTACTCGTGACCTCTGTATATTTACATAGAGATTTTTTGAGAATAACTTTGTTATCCTTCTCTTTTATGTGGATGACATATTGATCGTTGGATGCAATGACGCTTGAATAAAAGTGCTGAAAAAGCAACTTGGACAGTTATTTGTCATGAAGGACCTGGGGTCGGTGAAACAGATTCTTGGCGTCAGAATTATTCGTGACCAAGAGGTAGGGAGATTGTGGCTGTCCCAAGAAATGTACATTGAAAGGATGCCTCAACATTTTAATATGGACAAGTCCAAGCCTATGAGCAAACCGCCGGCGAACCACCACAGACTAAGTAGTTGCTAATGTCTGTCATTAGATGCTGAGAAAGCATATATAAAAGACGTGCTTTACTCATAGGAAGCTTGATATACGCTTTGGTATGTACGAGGTTGGACATAGCACACGCAGTTGGCACCATCAGCTATTTTCCGTCAAACCCAGGAAGGGAGTATTAGTCCGCAGTCAAATGGATAATGATATTCGAGGAACTTTAAAGAGGTGCTTGTATTTTAGAAGTGACAAATCTCAATTGGTAGGATACTCGGATGTTAGTTTGGCCGAGGACATTAACTTCCGTAAATCTACCTCAGGATACTTAGTGAAATTCACTAGAGGTGTAGTTTCCTGACAGTCAAAGTTACAGAAGTGCGTCGCCATTTCCACTACCGAGGCCAAGTACATTGAAGTAATAGAAGCTTACAAATAGATGTTGTGGATAAAGAAGTTTATCTAAGAATTGGGCATCAGACAAAAAAAGTATGAGATACTTTGTGATAGTCAGAATGTCATACATTTTTATAAGAACTCCTCATTCCATTCTAAATCAAAATATATTGATATTCAATATCATTAGGTGGGAGTTGTTATTGAAGCGGGTTTACTGTCACTGGAGAAGGTTGAGACTGAAGAAAATGGCGTGGATATGTTGACCAAGATTTCATTGAAAGGTAAAAATGAAGCCTACTGCAATTTGGTTGGGCTAATAGATTCCAATTTTCCACGGTCATGGGGGAGGTTTGTTGGGGATCACACCCGTGTGGAAGTCCTGATGGTCGGATGATTGGATGGAGTACGAGGATTTTGGGTGCGACTAAGGTTCGCGGGCTTTTGCGTTGAGTGTCTGCGAACTATGTACAACTTAAGCACAAGAAATAACCGATCAACTTGTTGAATGGCAAATTATATGTTTCGGCCAATATGATGTTGGCTGGCTGAAGATATGTGGACTTACTGCAAGATTGCAGAATGACATTCGATCAGTCAACGTGGCAGTTGACCGATCAAGTAAAGAAGATGGTTAACGTGGACAAGTGAAGAAAAAGAGAGTAGTGAGTGAAAAACACAAAGTGTGAAGCCTTTATATTTCTCGTACTCTGTTCTTCGATTTTTCGTCTCTTAGGCTTGTATAGTCGTGTGATTTGTGTAACCAATCTCATATAGTAGATGTTATTTGTGGATTGAGTGTCCTGTAATTTTTTTTTATTTGAAAAGCGTTTTCTACGTAAAATTCTTGGTGTTTTATTATTATTCTTCTTTCACTCCTTTATATGTGTGTGATTCTGTGCATTGTTGTCCGGCCGTCCGCTTTTGCACTAACAATTAGGTGCTCAGCACTGTACGGTTTTTCTTCGATTCTTTCATGTCTCTTAGAAGTCTTAGACTATACCTTTATTTAGTATTCCTGCAGTTACATGTATTCGAATGGCCAATACATATGAGTAAACCCTACAAATATCAACGTCAACTCAACGTTTCAAAAGCTCCTGAAGTTCAGTGAGATGAGGAGTTTGGCACAGCCAACGCTCCTTTTCAATTCTTTTATGCCTGCCATGAGTCTCGGACCTCGTCCTTCGATCATAGTCCCGCAGCTACGCATGTCGAATAGCAAATGCAATGTTGACGCTTCTCTTAACCATTTGGCCCGGTATGTGTCCACAACATCTCCAAAGGTGACCATTTGGCCCCGTGTTCGCCTACAGCGGCGCCAAGGTGACCATCCGGCCCAGTGTTCGACTACAATGGCTTCAGAGGCTGAACAAGTTATTTATTTATTTGTGCTTCTTGGGCTGTACTGCAACTGAGAGTGGGACCTTCCACCATGTGATGTCTCTGTGATAAGTGGCACAGCGAATAAGTCATAATAAATGCAGACGAGAGAACGCAGCTGAACCTTGGAAAGCATATGCTTATCTCAAAGGTGAAAGGTGCAGTGCTTGTTTGTCACTTTTGTTAGAACAGCTCTTTGTCTTTGGTCCATCATTGCCATTTGTGCACCAAAATTTCAATCATATACAGTGGAGAATCTGGTACAACAATCTTTTATTTAAATTTATGAGGATATAAAACAATAGCATGAATATATGGATTAAATTATATAATAAACGATACATGGATTTTGACATGGAAAACTACTCTGTGAATGAGGGGGTAAATTACGTGAATTTTACGTCTGAAATATCTTCAATATATGTATGAGTTTCGGTTACCACAAATCATGTGATATAAATGTTGAGTTTTTTATCTATAAATGATATGTTCGATTTTCGATTTACT
>JAODPA010106305.1:0-20332 GCA_025585075.1 Nepenthes mirabilis
CGCATTAAATTTTATCTCTTAATTATTTCTACAAATATTTAAAATTTAGAGGATTAATATTTTTGTCCTTTTTCATATTTTTAAACTTTTACTCAATTAAAAATATTATTTCGATCAACTAAGACAATATGGACAATAAATCATTAGTTCAGTTGGTGATGTTACATTGCATCCTCAAATTTTTACATTCATATATTAAAACTATCCAATTTTTAGCTTTTACTTTCCCATTTTCTGTGTATAAGAGGCAAATAATTGAGATACCTAAATAACAACTTACCTTGAGATACTATTATTTTTATGTCCAAATGATAAGTGTGTTCCACAACACATGTAGGTCCATTTTTAAGTACTTAGTAAACAATATTTTGGAGGAGATTCCAACTCATAGTGATGTAGCTATTTTGAAGATTCAAGCCCCGAAGTTCATTTATACAGCTTTAAAAAAACTTCTTTGTTTCCATTTTTCATTTATACAGCTTTAAGTGGGATTGGCTTTGCAAATCTGCTTCCGCTATTTAACTCAATTTAGCGCATCATCCTTTTCCTTTCTTTCTTGCCTCTAACTAATAATAAGAACATGATATTAACTGGACATTGCCATTGCCATTGCCATTGCCACCACTGCCATTGCCAATCACCACTGCCATTCTCTTTCATTCTCACCACGACCACCACTGCCATTGCCAATCACCACCACTGCCATTCCCTTTCATTCTCACCACGACCACCACTGCCATTGCCAATCACCACCACTGCCATTGCCAATCACCACCATCCACAGAAAGTAACATTCGGCACAAATGCAATGGACGAAATATTTCTTAACTGGATTTCCATCTCCAACGACCACTGTCGGTGACCACGGTCTGAAATCCCATCTCCATTAAACTTTACAATTTTTCTGCCCCTTGGACTTGGAATGGAAAAAAAGATTTATTAATGGCACAAATATTGACAATATTTCCTTTTCGTCAAATTTTGTGAAGGAAAAAAATCAAACGAGATATGCAGAGAGAGGCGATAGGGACGAAAGGGCTTGAGAAAGTGAGAGAGAGAGAGAGAACGGCGACGGCAAGGATTAGTGTTACAGGCATCGCCAAGACTCCGTCATAAACGGTACCTTCCCCTCCAATAGCATCTCGGTCGTTTCCCATTCTTTTAGTCCGACTTTCTCCCTGAACATACCTCTTCTCTACCTCGTTCTATTACTTTGCTCCCTCGTCTGATGACTGAGATTCGCAGAGAGTGGCGACGGCGAGGATTAGGGTTCGTTGAGAGAGCGTTTGAGAAAGTGAGAGATGGTGAGGAGATTAGGATTCGTTGCGAGAGAGATGAGAGTGAAAGTGAGAGAGGAGGGAATACAAAATTTGGGGTTAGGGTTCGTTGAGATAGCGTTTGAGAAAGTGAGAAATGGTGAGGAGATTAGGATTCGTTGCGAGAGAGACGAGAGTGAAAGTGAGAGACGAGGGAATACGAAATTTGGGGAAAAATTTAGCTAATTGTCAAAAATCATATCTGGGCCGTCCACGTGTCTCCAAATCGACGGCCCAGATATTTCTTTTTTTTATTTCACAGATTAATCTTGACCGTCCAAGTGTCAAAGATCTGACGGCCCAAATTATGTCGAAATCTGGGCCGTCGGATCATTAGAATTAAAATCGACCGTCCAGATTTAAAAAAAATTTTAAAATCTGGGCCGTCGGTTAATGGACGGCCCAGATTTGTTTTTCTAAACTTAAAAAAAAAAGAAAACTTGAGCCGTCAGTTTGATCTGACGGCTCAGAAAGGAGAAGCAGGGGACGCTGCTTCACCAAGCGAAGCAGCATCCCCGAGTACATCACTATAACCTCTCATACGCCACCCAGTCCCTCCCATCTACTGCTTTGGACTTGTCCACTGCCAATATCAAATAATAATAATAATATTATTATTATTATTATTATTATCATTATTGTAATCGAATATGGTAAACAAAATAAAACTATTGCGTTCTCGAATTTTGATCATTGTACGGATGAATATTCAAATAAGTCCGTGGATCTTTTGGGCGCATTTCGACAGAACTCATACAACACAAAGAATGAAACGTAATTGTAAGAATTAGAAAAAGAGAGAAAGTATAGGGACAAAGACACTCAAGCTTTTTATCTAAAAAATTTTCTCTTAAATGACAAGGAAAAATCACAAAATTTTGATCGGAGAACTTACTTCACTATTGTTTGCTTGATTACAAGTGAAGAGCGTTACGATTTCTCTCTCTTTTGTTAACAGAGTAAATGTAAGCTAAGAATACATAGAGATCAATCCTTTGATAGGTATACAGTAAATGTATTTATAGTGTGTAAGTCTTTCTACATAGAGCACCCATGTGGAGTTGACGTGTGTGGAAAAGTCTGTCACCGACTCCACCAATCCAATTTGTCGCGTTAGGGAGATTGTGTGCATGTGAGCTGACTTTACGTGACGTCACTTTTGCAGTGATCAAGCATGCCCTATATGCCATTATTCTTTTTGTAATCTGATAGGGTCAATTACCAAACCCCGATGGCCCAATTTTACAGGCATAGGAAGTCCGTGGTCCGTTGATATGTTCTTAGGCCATAATGAACTTAGAATCCATTATACCTCTTGGGTTTCCTAGTCCTTCGGACTCCTTAGACCTATTGAATCTTTGTAATATTAGGATCTAATTTTATAGGAATGAACTTTTCAAATGGGTATTGGACATTAGTACCTATAAAAACAAATATACCTAATAGTTTTTCGAGAATAACATTTATTTATCACAAAATATACTTTTTATCAAATTGAACGCCAAAATCACCAAAGCATTATAATAAAAAAATTCAAAATATAACACTTATTTATTATGGCTGTAGATCCACGTGTGTTATCTCAGGTGCCAAGCGGCCCCTTGTTATTGGTCCATTTGAATTGCCAAACGCTGACATGGCCCTATACTAGCACTACTACCGCTACTAAGCAATCATATTTTATTTATAATTGTTGGGATAAACCACCAAAAAAATGATATATGTATGCATCTTGGACAAATTGACCTTTCAATTTTCATCGCTAATACCTTCGAGGATCATCCACGCAGGGCACAGAAAGACTGAACACTCTCTCCCTCCGTCGCCCTCTCCCTCTTTCTGAGAGGTGTCGATGGAGATCGTTACACGAGCTTCAGCCGTTTCCAGACCTCCTATTGCTCCTCCTCCATGTTCTAATTCTTCCTTACAGAGAACTGTCGCCATCCCTAGACTGAATTCCAGAACCCAACTCAAACCGGCCAATATATCATTGCCAACTGCAACCACACTCTCTCTGTTAGCCCTCTTCACAACCTCTCCTGAAGCAAGAGCTTTCAGCTTTTCTAAAGAGAAAATAGTTTCTTCTCTCACTCAAGTAAGTAATTCAAACTGCTGTTGCAAAACTTTAAAATATTTCTCCCTCGAGGGCGGAAAAAAAAATGCTTTGGTAAAGAAAATTAAGCTGTAATAATAATAATAATAATTATTATTATTTATTTTGACACGGTTAAACTCGGTAAATTGGTCAAATTCATTGTTTTTTTTCTTTCAATGAATTTTCAGGTGGAGGAGACAATTGATCAAGTTCAGGAAGTGGGTTCTGGTTTTCTGGGTGTTGCACAGAGGATTTTTGAAGTCTTTGCTGAGACTGTGAAGCCTGGCATTGATGTGGCACTGCCAGTCTTACAGCAGGCTGGAAAGGAGGCATTGAACATTGCTTCTCCGGTGGTTTCAGAGGCGTCAAAGAAAGCACAAGAAGCAATTCAAAGCGCTGGGATTGATACAGAACCTGTTCTCGATGTTGCCAAGGTTCCGCCCTTTCTCTGACTTTAGTTAATTGTTTTTCTTTTCTTGGTAGATAGTTTGAGGGAAGAAAATAGTCTAAAGGATTACAATAGCGGTGTTTTTTTGGCAGGAAAACAAGGTTGGAGTGAAACATTATAATATATTTGGTTCATTATGTACGTAATGAAATTGCCTTTAGAAACCCAGTCCCTCAAACGATGTTGGATTCACATGCTGACATGAAATATTCCATTGGCCATTTATCATTAAGTTCCTCAGTATAGGCTGTTTATCATTAAGTTCCTCAGTATATTTACCATGTGTCCGGCATTTGTATATTTGAAAACATCTAGGGGAATAGAAGGGTTGAAAATGGGAGAGGCGGGGAAGGGGAATTCCATTCCCTAATCCCATTTCTGGCAACAAACCAGCCTAAATGCGTTACTGTGGACTAATTATTCTCACAACCATGTTCTTGTTATGCATAAGGAATTTAATTGGGTGGTGTTGGGTTTGGTCACTCCTTTGTGGGTAACACAACAAATTGGTTTGTCATCGGAGAATTTGTGGAGAGTAAATCTGGAGAACTGTTACCGGTCAACGGGACGTTGATCGGAAGAGAACAGTAGACGGTCAATGGAGATTGATTGGCGGACAGCCAACAGAATTCGGTCAACAGGAGGTTGATCGTCTAAGATCTGCAGGAGCACTACTGGACGGCGGACGGGCAACTGAAGACGGTCAACGGGGAAGTTGACTGGATGGCAGCAGAAGACAATCAACAAGAAAGGTTGACTGAATGGATATGGAGAACGGTCAAGTTCTCCGGTAGCAGTTGAAGACGGTCAACAAGAAAGGTTGACCGGATGGCAGAAGGAGACGGTTAACGAGAAGTTGACCGGCTAAGCAACTGGGCCTTGGAGACTGTGGAAGATGGCAACTGGCAGAGGACAAATGTCTTTCCAGGATTTGTCAACAGGCTGGCAGTTGGGTTGCAGAGTTAGTGGGCAAGTTGCAAAGTTGTGGGCAGGTTGCAGAGTTAGTGGGCAAGTTACAGAGTTAGTGGGCAGGTTACAGAGTTAGTGGACGAAGTTGTGGGTGACAGTTGTTTGACCACACTCAACCTGCCTATTGGTTGAAGGTCTCTGGGTAGACCACGATATATATGCATGCTGGGCATGCTTTGGTGTGTGTGTGCAAGGCAGTGGGTGGCCAGACTGCGGCACCGGGCTGGTGTGGAGACAACACTAGGGGTGCTGTGTGCCGGCTGCTGTGTGTTGGGGTGAAACGGCGGTGGCCGTTTCACCAACACTTATAAAATGAGAGAGCAGAGAGCACCACTGTGAGGAGAGAAAGAGTGGAAGAATGAGAGAGCAGTGAGTGAAACACAAAGTGTGAGGTCTTTGTATTCTCATGCTCTGTTCTTCATTTTCGCCTCTAGAGCTTGTGTAGTCAGGGTGGTTGCTGTATTCTGTCTCTGAGTTTGTGTAACCATTTTATATAGTAGATTTATCGGTGGACTATGTGTCCCGTGGTTTTTTCCTCTTCGGTTTGTGAAGGGGTTTCCACGTAAAAAAATTATTGTGCATCCCTTATTCTTTGTTCCTACTAAATGGTGGCTGTCGATGACAGGGGGGATCGGGTTTTTCGCTGCTGCCGGATCTGGTGGATTCGGGCCTCCCGACCCCAACAAGTGGTATCAGAGACAGGTTGAGATTAACCCAGGCCCGGAAAGGGTTGCTTGCGGAGGATGCTGATTGGAAAAAGGCTACCTGCGGAGGTGCTAACCTACTATTGGAGTGGAGTGAAGCGTCGCAAGGGGAAGCTGTCGATTGAAGTGCCGCAGAAGTGGAGCCGCTGAGGTCTATGGCGATCATAGTGTATTTGGTGTCATCGTGGGGGCGTTTGCTATTTAGTGTGGAACTAGATGGAACGGTAAAAAGTATAGCGGATTCAGCAGGGCCAAGGACGAAGCCGTGTAGGGCCAAGGGTGGAGCCAGCAGGGTCAAGGGCGGAGTTGAGTAGGACCAATGGCGGAACCAGCAGGGTCAACGGCGGAGCTGAGGTGAAGCCAATGGGCAGAGCCAGTAGGGCTAACGACGGAGCTGAGCAGGGCCAAGGGCGGAGCTGTGCAGGACCAAGGGCGGAGTCGAGAAAGGCTAAGTGCGGAGCCAGCAGGGCCAAGGGTGGAGCCAGTAGGACTAAGGGTGGAGCCAGCAGGGCCAAGGGCGGAGCTGACGCCGGGATTCCGAGTTGAGGGGAAGTTGCCGGAAGGCAGGCGATGACGGTCGCCAGAAAAAAGGCAAATGTGTTCTCCACAAGGTCGTGAGGGAAAGTTTATTGGGTCTGATCACTCCCTTGTGGGTAACCCAACAAACTGGTTTATCATCGGAGGATTTGTGGAGAGCAAATCCGGAGAACTGTTTCCGGTCAATGTCCCGTTGACCGGAGGAGAACAGTAGACGGTCAATGGAGATTGACTGGCGGACAGCCAACGGAATTCGGTCAACAGGAGGTTGACCGTCTAAGATCTGCAGGAGCACTGCTGGACGGCGGATGGGCAACTGAAGACGGTCAACGGGGAAGTTGACCGGATGGCAGCAGAAGACGGTCAACAAGAAAGGTTGATCAGATGGCTATGGAAAACGGTCAAGTTCTCCGGTAGCAGCTGAAGACGGTCAACAAGAAAGGTTGACCGGATGGCAGAAGGAGACGGTTAACGAGAAGTTGACTGGCTAAGCAACTGGGCCTTGGAGACTATGGAAGATGGCAACTGGTAGAGAACAAATATCTTTCCAGGATTTGTCGACAGGCTGGCAGTTGGGTTACAGAGTTAGTGAGCAAGTTGCAAAGTTGTGGGCAGGTTGCAGAGTTGGTAGGCAAGTTGCAGAGTTAGTGGGCAGGTTGCAGAGTTAGTGGACAAAGTTGTGGGTGATAGGTGTTTGACCACACTCAACCTGCCTATTGGTTGAAGGTCTCCGAGTAGACCACGATATATACGCATGCTGGGCATGCTGTGGTGTGTGTGTGCAAGGCAGTGGGTGGCCAGATTGCGGCGCCGGGCTGGTGTGGAGACAACATCATGGGCGCTGTGCGCCGGCCGCTGTGTGCAGGGGTGAGGAGAGAAAGAGTGGAAGAATGAGAGAGCAGTGAGTGAAACACAAAGTGTGAGGTCTTTATATTCTCATACTCTGTTCTTCGTTTTCGTTTCTAGAGCTTGTATAGTCAGGGTGATTGCTGTATTCTGTCTCTGAGTTTGTGTAACCATTTTATATAGTGGATTTATCGGTGGACTATATGTTCCATGGTTTTTCCCTCTTCGGTTTGTGAAGGATTTCCATGTAAAAAAATTGCTGTGCATCCCTTATTCTTTGTTCCTACTAAATGGTGGCTGTCGATAACAGGGGGATCGGGTTTTCCGCTGCTGCCGGATCTGGTGGATCTGGGCCTTCCGACCCCAACAAGTGGGACTTGATTTTGAAAGATGAGTTTAGCTCTAAAGATTGTGGTGCTATGAATTGCAATTTTGTGGCTCTAATTCTGATGCATTTGTTCTGTGTTCGATGAGCAATTTCACTCCCCCTTTTCAAAGATTTTGTATCCAGCAAATATAGCGAGGTCTGTCATCTGATGACAGAAGATGACTTATTGAAAATTAGATATTATTGAGATTATTCACCCAATGGGATCCATATAAAACTACGGCGCAGAGGATTTGAGAGTGTGAGCCTTAGTACAATGGTAAAGTTGTTCCTCTGTAACTTGGATGACGTAGGTTTATACCACGGAAACCACCTCTCTGCATTATAGGTGTAGGCTATGTAAATTCAATTCTCCCTAGAGCCTACTGTGTGAAAAGCTTTATGCATCGGGCCATCATTTAATTCTTAAAGGCATTTGGCTTTGTATCCTGGAGAATTGCTATTGCACCAATGAAATAGTCAACCACAAGTGCCCCACCTTCAGTCACAGATGGCTTATAGTGGTTAAAAGCTTTAGAAACAGTCATCACGGTCAAAAATATTGAGTTCAGATGAGAGCATTTTCCTGCTTTCGATAATTCAACCAGGTTCCTCAGATCATGACTTGTGTATTCACTTGTGATGACAGACAGTTACAAATGCAGCGCAACAGACCGCAAAGATAATTCAAGGGGCTAGGCCTGTGGCCTCATCAACTGTGGAAGCCTTATCAAAATCAGATCCTGTCATTGTAGTAGAAACCGCTGCTGCATTGTTCCTTGCATACCTATTTCTGCCTCCCATCTGGTCTGCCATCTCGTTTAGCCTGCGCGGTTATAAAGGTAAACAGTCTGTTAGTCATTTCAACTCGCATCATTTGAGTGAACAAAGCAACAAATTCAGAAAGAACAAAGACAAGTAAAAGAATTCTAGGGTTTGCTTTTGAATAGCTAAGAACTCTAGGGTTTTCTTTATGATAGTTTAGAGTGTCTTTATGCATCAGCTATCAAGTAGGATAAAATTATTGTCAGGATTTGAAAATGTCAGTGTGAACGACCATCTTTAGCATTGTGGCCAATCCTTTCCTCTTGCATCCCCTTCACAATACGTAATTATTGTCGTTCTTTCTATCATTCTTCATGCCAACTGCTGCATTACTTGACCATATGAAATAAAGATTGCACTCAATGGTCCATGATTTAAAATGGATGTATATTTAATCTTAATATTGTCCATATTAAGTTTGATACCCTTGCATGAAGTATGGAAAATTAATTACATGGCCTAGTTTTGGAGCTTTGTGTTAGTAGTTAAAAGCCTGTCTTTATTTTGTTGTAGCTCATTTATTGTTGAAGCTGGTGTAATTTTTAAGGTAATACTTCATTTATTCATTTAGGTGCACTTACTCCAGCTCAAACCCTAGACCTCATGTGCACGCAAAATCACTTCATGATTGATATTAGACCAGAGAAGGACAAGAACAAGGCTGGCATCCCTCGCCTTCCCCCAAGTGCTAAAAACCGGATGATTGCCATTCCGTGAGTATTTCCTTGCCTTAATTTCCACCAATTTTGCTAAACTCTTTGTATTTCTCAATATTAGTTTGGTGCGTTATACATCAGTTAATTTTCCTGTTTGGCTGCGTAACGCTAATAAAATGAACCAGTAAGGACGGACCCTGTATTGACTTTGAACAATTTCCTTTGTGTTTTGCTGGGGTGGGGATTAGGAAAAGTGTAGCTTGGCACAATATGAGATTCATCCATTGTGACCTAGATGCTGTATTGTCTTCTCCAAAGAGTAAAACTCCCTATGAAAATATCCAATATTCCAAAAGCCCTTTCTATCAATCAAAAATTCTGTTTCTCCCAAAATAGTAAATATTTCCATTGTGACTTCTTTATCAACCGTCTCAAGGGTAAGATTGTGTACATGTAAAGACACAATATGAGAAGCATCATGCAATGGGCACCCTTTTACAAGGGGTTGGATTGGAGCATCCCTTGCCAAATTTTTTCTTGTTAAATTCCATTCCATAAAAATGCATATAATTCAGTTTATTAGTTCCGGTTAACATTAATTAGGTATGAAAAATCCATTGTGATGAACATATTGCCATGTAGTAGTGCATGTCATAAAATAAGTGATGATATTAACATCTCTCTCTCTCTCTCTCTCTCTCTCTCTTCACACACACACACACGCACAGACACACACATGCAAATTCTATTGAATTTCTTTCTAGTGTAAAGCAAATATCCTTTGTATTTCTTCATATCATCAGTGGTTCTGTTCTTTGATGTTTGGTAACTGTGAATTGAACCTTTTTTCACCCCCAATTTTTGCAACTTGGCTGCTTTTGATTTTTTTTTTTTCCAAAAAATTTGTATTTGTAAACATCCTTTTTCTTAATATCCCCTTTATACATATTTCGCCAACTTTTGTAAACTTTCGGGATGGAGGAAAGCTTCTTTAAAAAAAGAGCTTTTCCCTTGCTACATGCTTTACATGTGAGAGAACTGCTTACCCTTTAAAAAACTATCTTCCAAGCAGAGAAATTAACCACAATATGATTCACTCGGCTTTTTGTAAGTCTTGAAGAAGCAGGAGGCCTTGGCCCCTTCCTTAGCTGCATTAAAGATTCAAGGTGTATATGAAATATTACAAAATATAAATTAGAATGGATCCCTGAAATCCAATTAGGGATTCCTTGAGTCCTCTAGAACAACTCTTCTGATTGCAGATTTATCAATTTTACCTTCAACAACTTACAGGTAGTTTAATTGGCCAGAGTACTGCCCTATCAAGGCAGAAGCTGCGGGTTCGAGCCTAGTTAATCCCATCCGGATGATACTATTTTAGTGACTAACATATTCTTACTCAATTAGAAGTCACACATATAGAAAAAAAAAAGATGAGAATTAGTTAAGGTTAGGGGCAAGAAGAAACAGAAAGATTGGCCCTAGTAAACTTGGAGTAGGTAGTTACGAATACTATGAAATGCTAATTCTCTTGGAGGATATTGCATCAAATTGAGTGACATGTCGGAACAAATTCATATAGCTGATCTTAGGCAGTGGGTTTTAAGGATTTTCTGATGATGTATGATATGTTGCTAAAAAGAGGGTGGCCCATTGTATAAGATTTTCACGTTGCAAGTGCCCTTATTCCAACAATGTAGAGATGTTGCTAAAGAATATTGGTATCAAATATAATTGACTCGATAGGCAAGATACTTGCGTTGGTGAGCAAGCACTCGATGTCCATATTACCTCTACAAAAGTTGAATTTGGATTTGACAAATCGAGAAAGTCTTTGAAGTCATCTGCTGTTCGGAGGAGGACAAAGTCGTTTCTACCTCTTACAAGTTGGAAGGAGAGGCAAATCATTGGTGGTTGATGATGAAACGACTATTGGGATTGGAGAACGAGCAAATTTCTTGGAAAATGTTCATAGAAGCCTTCATGGAAAAGTACTTCTCGACAAGTTTGAGAGAATAAAAGGAGAGCGAGTTTGCCCACTTGTGGCAAGGAAACCAGACTGTGGCAGAGTACGATACCAAATTCACAGAGTTATCTTGCTATACTCCCCACGTTGCCTATGATGAGGTCATTTATCGCTAGGTTCATGTAACCATTTGTTAGGATTTATCGCTTGGATTTATTAATTAACCGATCATTCGGCAACTTAGTGTTTTATATTATTAGTAGTCCGGCTATTCGGCTATTTAGTCGTTTGTTCGTGCGGTCTGATTTCCTTCTTTTTTGTGTCTAACAATTTGACTGATTCATATTTTTCTATAAGCTTACAGTTCAAGGGCCTTATATATCGACAAGTCGAGCTGACTTTATCTTAGACTATACCCAACACACCTCAAAGGAGCTATGTGGGAAACGACATGTTGCAAAGAATAACCACATGAGATGCTTGCTGCACATATGCCTCCACGAAAATCACACCGACAAGAGCACATATATGCCACGATAATTTAGAGAAGAATAATCACTACCAAGAGTAGTCCTTCAATCGAAACCCTAGGAGAAAGGGAACATGCGAAGGAGAAAGTCGAAGGTTTCAAAGATGTGGGCTCAAAATCACCATGAAGGTGTGGAGTTTCTGGGAATTTGAAGATACTTGAAGATACAATACTCATAAGAAAAAGAAATAGATCAAAATCAAAGTAATACCCAATTGAAGCTGAGATGACTAATTATCTTCTAGGTATGAGATTGTGATTCTCTAGAATCCTTCATGTTCGCCTATTACAATTGGCTGTTCCATAAATTCACAGATTTGGACACAGTTTTCAGAGTAGAAAGAGATAGATCCGGAGAAAACATGGCCAATAACAATGGTGAAGGTAGACCGAGGAAGAAGGTAACCTCCTTTCTCCTCTGTCACATGAGAAACCTAGAGAAAGCAAAAGCAAAAAAGAAAATAGGGGAGAATTACAAATGATTTAAAGTGGCTCTGATACCTTGTCGATTTATCTCGATACCTCTTAATTTTAAGTTCCTTTCTCATTGAATAGAAAATTACTTTTCTAATTACGACTAATTACAATCAATCACCATCGTAGTTTATGGCCTAGTTATAATCAATTATAATTAATTACAATAAATCAAAATCATCTTATGAAATAAAATATATATAATATAATGATCTTGATTCTATTGATTGGATTAGCAATTATCCACTATGCATTTGGCTACCCAGCATTTACCGTGGGCATGATAATTGATACACAATATATATAATATAATGATATTGATTTTGTTGTCTGGATCTTGATCCCATGGACAAACACAAACATTGCGTCCAAAACCATTGAAAATGGCTAATATCTTTTACCATGATAGGTTTGGGCTGTTAAAAAATATTGTCTTAATTCATCATTTTAAATTAAATAATATCATCTGGAAGGAGGTGGTTCCATGATGTAATGTTAGTAGTTTAACACTTTTGATAGGCAATCGATCAACTAGAGTTGGCCCCTGATATAACTTCATCTTTTCCATCATTCCTTTCTTGCTTCATCGATCAACTAGTGTTGCAGTTGACATTTTTGGTAGGGGAAAGTGCTCAGGATCCGTTTGGATTATAGAATTGAAATTGAAATTTGTATTGAAGTCCCAATTCCAATTCTAACATAATTGGAATTGAATTGTAATTCAAAGGCATTATAATAACCGCTAACAATTAGAATAAAAAAGGAATAAAAAATAATTATTTGCAAAATATGTTTTTTTTAAAGATTATTTTTCTGGGAAAAAAAAAAAAAAACTAGTGAAGCAGATTAGAACATTTAAAAATTAGATCTTTGCACAAGCATCATCTTCTTAGGATCTATCAATTTTTCTTCACAAGAATCTTAGAAGGGGAGAATAAGAATATTTTTATTGTGCTTTCTCCTTTCATAAATCAGGGCCAAAAAGCCAAGTATTTTTGGTCTTATGTCTAGAGCAAAGCACAATATATAATGCTTTTGAGTTCCAATATCCTTAGATATTGGAAGCTGATTTCGACACCCTTCCAAAAAGCCAAGTATTTTTTGTCTTATGTCTAGAGCAAAGCACAATATATAAATGCCCCTTGATCTTATTCAATGCTCTTGATTTCAACACCCTTCCAACATTTTTCATCTTAAACTACCATTATGTCACTGAAAACACAAAACTATTCAAGTTATAAGTTCTCACTTAAGCTTGAAAAGAATCTCTGTTTTCCTGCCTTCTGTTTCTCAAAACTTAACTAAAAATCTAGAGATTGTTTTGTTATATTTCAAGAAACTACAGGCCATACATAATATCTCAGGTAAAGCATGACATGATAAGGCGTGAACAAAATGTGATATCTATGAAAATTGTGAGGCACAATCAAAATTAAGCATACATTTTTGAAATTTGTGAAAATTCTAACAATCGCTAACAATCTTTGAATGATGTGGAAGAAGAGAGAATATAAGATAGAAATGTTCATACCTTCATACATTGGTGAGTGAAAACCCTAGTTGATGAAAGAGTAGCAATAAGTATTGCCAGTAGAAGGATTTGCAATTTCAAATGGAGAGAGGTTGGGGCTTTGCAATTTCGAGGGAGAGAGGATGTCGCTTCAGGATTTCAAAGGGAAAGAGAGTATATGTGGGAGAGCTGGATTGGGTGGGAATGGAGCTTCAGCTCTTCATGAATGAGAGTTGGAATGGGAAGAGGAATTCTAATTTTTAAGTTAGAGGGTGGAGATTGTAAACTGAGAATTTAATTTGTTTTCTTAATTCTGAGGATTATAAAGGAATTATAATTTTCAATTCCAAAGGGGATACCAAGCATTGAAAATGGAATTGAGAGGCTCATTTGTATTCCATCCTCCCCTCTTCCCCTCTCCAAAAATATAAAAGGTAACATAATAACCCCAGAAATGTTACAAGTTTTTGGTGGCTAGTTTTGCAGTATCCGTTCTTGTAAATTTATACTTTTCTTGCATCCTTAATGTGGAAGACAGTTATAGTTATCCATGACCACATTCCTTTTTTCAGACTGGAAGAATTACCCAGCAGGCTAAGAGGCCTTGTTAGGGATGTAAAGAAAGTGGAGGCTGACATAGCCGCGGTAAAGATATCCTATATCAAGAAAATTAGTAAGGGTTCCAACATTGTGATCATGGATTCGTGAGTTCTCACTTCCTTTCTTATCACAGTTAAAACATCTGTGTGCAACACTGTATTTCCCCAAGTATGTTACTACACTGTAACAAAGTCCTTCCCCCATTATCACAACCTGAAAAAGAAAAAAGCTCTTAATTTCACTAGTAATCGCACTCTGGTTCTAATAAACTTGAGCTCAGACTCCTCACACCAATGTGGGCCAATAAGGATATTCCCAGATTGATTTGTTTGCATCACTTGCCCTTCCCCTATCCATTTAATCAAAAATCAACAACTGCTGTTTCTTGGTGAATCCAGGTACTCAGATTCTGCCAAAATAGTGGCAAGAACCCTTACAAGTATTGGCTTCAAGAATTGTTGGATCATGATGGATGGTTTCTCTGGAAGCAAAGGCTGGTCACAAAGCAGATTAGGAACTGAATCATATAATTTGTCCTTAACTGAGGTTTTTTCACCATCTAGAATCATCCCAGCAGCAGCTGGGGATTTTAATGCTGCCAGCCCATCAGTTCAGTCCACTCGAAAATTTCTTCCAGGCTCCAATTAAGGTGATTTAGTCCTTTTGATCCTGAAGTTTTATTACTCCTTGTAATTTGATGATGTTGGGTCCTCTTCACAGAGTCTTCTGCAATTTCGCAAATGCCAATCAAATGAGCTGAGAGTGTCTTGTTTAGCTTCATCCTGTTAATTAATGGAAGCCAGATTTCATATTTTAGGCATTAATTGTGTAAATTTTATCACTGTACTTCTGTATTCTTATATTCTTTTAAATGGTGGAATGGTATTTCACCTTCTGTGTAAGGTATTCATATTGCTACAGAGATGAAGTAGAAAAAACCACTTCTCATGGAAGAAAGAAAACTATAGATTCAGGTTATGAAGGGTGAAAAAAGCAACACAACGGACAGGCAAACTAAGAGTCAACAATGAAAGTGAATGGAAGAAGAGAAGACAAAAAAGAGGAAAAAAAAAAAGGGAAACCATGATGAGGAGAAATATTGTTTCACTATTTATAAAGAATAAGAAGTATATAAGCCTTGACTCAATAATAGCCGATTGCACTCAAAGGCTTGGATTCCATGTCCACCATGAAACCCAGTAACAGATTTCAGTTAGAAGATTTTCAGATATAAATAAATCTTTTATTGCAAAAGTGGGAAGTGAAGTAGCCTGGAATGTAAGAGAAACCATGGGTGCAGACATCGGTACATCAAGAAGATATTCCAACTGTTCCAGCATGCCTCCAACTTCCTAGTTTACTACTGAACCAATGGGCTGAATCTGCTTTGGATAGTATTGGGAGATTATTGGCTATCCTATTGCTATAAACAACTTGATGGCCTAGAAGGAAGGCTCTTTTATGCTATGTTGTTAAGTTTTTAGGCAGTTTTGTGAGTCAATTTAGATATATTCTTTGGGGGAAAGGTCTATAGTCAGTCTGCCTATGGTAGTTGGAAACCAATAAAGTGCACCAAATGTCACAAGTTTGGTCACTTCCAAGAAAATTGCAGAGGCATGGGTTTTTCATGCTCCCTTTGTTCAGCTTTTGAAAATATAAATGATAGAATAACAATTACAGGAACAATAAACACATAAATAAATAGATTCAGCTGCTTTTTCGTAAAGCTAGTAATAGGTGTTTGGGCAGGCTGCTTTTATTGGAAGCTAACTAAAGCTTCAATGGCAATTTCCAAAAGGAAGTTGGAGGCCGAGCTTTTCTGCAACATTTTGTACTGAGATACAAATTTGATAAAACTTTGCCTTCCAAACACCGTTCTCACTTATATATCATAGCTACAATATTACCCAACACTTTCCAGCTTATTAATACAGACACAACACAGTTGCAATGCAACACATTACACATGTATAGTTCACATTAACTTGATGTAAGATAGTTGTACTTATATCCTATAATACAGGTTGTATGAAAGTTTTCTTTCCAAAGACTATTTTCACTTACAGTATAGCTACGGCATGATTTTACCAAATACTTCCCACCTTTATTAACACAATCAAAACACAGTGACAAGCAGAAGGTTGCTAATGAGGTGGCTATATAGACCTGCACAGGGGCAACAGGTGTGTCTACCGGTCATGACTGAATGAAGTAAACTAATGGATGGAAGTCTGCTCCTAAAACAAAGTGGGAAAAGTAAAGCTAAAGCCTTCCCTACTATTGTTGTTACTTAGATATTGTAATGAATATAAAGCCTTGGTAGGTTTTGAATTGGCTAATATAGCATGATTCTTGGTTTTATGGAGAAGATACTTTTGAAAATATGGTACTGCCCTAACACCCAGCCCCTATGATATGCCTTTGAAACCTATATGGCCTCAACAAGTTAGAAAACAAGTCGAATTCTAAAATTTTTATAGGAGTAATGAAGTTTCATTAATGGCAATAGTTGATATGAGGGTGAAACAACATCAAGTAAAGAGGATCTTTCAAAATGTGTCATAGGGTGGTTGGTGTACTGCACAATTTGCGATCATGCTGTAGATGAGGCATGATTAAATGGGATCCCCTAGTTATTGTGAAGTGCATTAATATTGGTGCTTAGCATGGATGAAAAAACTCATATCGGTTGCAAGTGCATCAAGCGAGACATAGATGCAATTTTTTTGTGAAGCAAAACAAGATAAACAGGGGGGGGGGGTATTGGCCGTGTTATTATATTTGTTGATAATTTGAATATCCGTTGAAATATTACTAATACAATGACATATCACAATTTTGTTGTGGTAGCTGGAAATATGGGTATTTGAGGATCCAAATCGAGTTATATTGGTTGATATTTCATTCCATGCTGCGTTGTCCATTTATGGTGAGTGGAATCAGTTGATGGCTTTTTTTCATGTTTTCTAACTGATAATATGACAGTAACAAGACTTGGAGGAATCAGTTGTAGCGGTGAGGAGATCAATGCTCCAAATGGAAACCCAACGAAACCCTAAAATGACCCTTCATTATTTAAGGAATGCACCGGTGTAAAGGAAGGGGAGGTGCGCACGAGCTGAAGCAAAGCAAAACCGTCACCATCGCCGATGACAGGAGAGAATAAAGATATTGAGGCAAGCAAATTATTACCTTCTCTTTGTTGATATCGAATCCTTACTTGGATGTATCGATTTTAAGAAAAATCAGCTGAAATATTGGTTGATGGGTAAATGGGGCAAAACAAAGCTATGGCTCTGATTGGCAAGGAGGAGCGCACGGCGGGAGAGAGAAAGAAGGAGAGAGAGAGGGAGCTCGTGCGAAGGTAGAGCACGAAGGAGGAAGGAGGGAGAGAGGGAGAAGGAGAAAGAGAGAGAGAGACGAAGGAGAAAGAGAGAGAAGAGAAGAAGGAGAGAGAGAGAGGGATTGAGGCACGCGAGGGGAAGAGGAGNCAGAGAAGAGGAACGCACGATAGAGAGAAGGAAGAGAGGAGAGAGAAGGGATCGCGGGGAAGAAGAGAGAGAAAGTGGCGTTTGAGCATTTCGGGGCATCATTTTTTCAGATTTGTTTAGTATAAGGCCAAGGCAAGTATCTATAAGTCCTATTTTTGGTCTGTTTTAATATCTGATATATTTTGATTACTAATTGAAAATTTTACTTATATACACGTTATTTTTATACACCATATCTGATTATTAAGTACATGCATGTATGATTTACTGGTTAATTCGGGGTTTTGTTCGGATTTTGTGATTTTTGTAGGGTTTTACTATTTTATGGAAGTTTGAAAAATATCTAATACTACTCAAAGATTGTGGTCACTATTATCTGTTATTAACTGCCATATTTGTGGTGAGGTTGGATCTGTGACGAGACCGTATCCGTGGCTATTTGTTATTAACTGCCATATATGTGGCGAGACCATTTCTATAGCTATTTGTCATTAACTACCGTATCTGTGGTGGGCCTCTATCTGTGACTATCTGTTATTCAACGCCGTATCTGAAGCAAGGCCATATCTGTGGCGAGGTTATATTTATGGTTATCTATTATTAATTGCCGTATCTGTCGTGACGAGGTCGTATCCGTGACTATCTGTTATTAATCATCGTATCTATGACTATCTGTTATTAACCATCGTTTATGTGGATTGAACACTTTGTAGGAGTTGGACGAAATTTGATGTAGCATCGCATATTTGGTGAGTATCATATCTTTCTAGATTGGCAGTGTCGGCGGTATTATGTTCCTTTTGGATTAGGTTTGTTATAGGATATATATTTGGATAGTAGAATTTGTCGAAAGTAGGCCTTTGGTCAGTGTGTTAAGAAATTGTAAGATTTATTGTATTATGTAAATGAGTTATTGTTGTTATTATTTGGTTATTTCCACTATAACTATTTGGAACAGGTTATATTTATGTTGTCTAGACAGTTGTCTAATAAGGCCCGGTATGAATTATGTTTGGGTTCTATATATGTTTGATTTGCCACACTTGAGTTTAAAATTTACTGTGTTATTGCATTTATTTGGGATTATGTTTTTAAAAATTATTTGACCTGCTTGAGGAAGAGTAATTATGGAGATGATAAGTGGAGGATGGGAAAGGATTGAGAAGTAGGCAAAGAGGGAAGATAGAATTCTTAAGAAACTTTTAGTTCACACTTGATACAGCTGGCTATATTGACTCTTTATAGCTTGGGCAAGTTAAACAACTGCTGGTACAGGCTTGGCAAATGATTCCTATCTTCTGTAACTAACTGATCTTGAATTCCTCCTGATCTGTTAAGCAGTTAATGCTGTTGCTGATCTGCTTCTGTTGTCCTGCAACTCATTCATTGCAGTTGCTTCTGTTATGTGCTGATATTCATGCTACCCCTGCTGATGCGTTGCTTTGTCTTTTGATAGAGCTAACTACTAATGTTATGTAACAATACTCTGGTGGTAAATTTATGGGTGTCCTCAAGGACAGCCGAAAACTAGGCTCCCAATGAAGTCAACATCCTCTCAAGCAGCCTCTTCTATAGCGTGATTAGTTAATTGAATCAACAATCGTTGAATGGTTGCCCCATTTCAGGTCAGCTTGAGGTGAAACTGTAATTTTACACAAGAATCTAGATGAGGCAGGTGAGGTTGAACTGAGAGGTATGGGGTCCAACTGACATTTTGTCCAGGAAACATGGAAGATGATGCATGTATGTGGATAGTTTGAGTTTGTAAGCAACATGATCAATCTTTTCTTCCACAGCAAACGGGCCATAAAATCCAATGAGAACTTCACATTCTTTCTTAAGCCAGAGATAATTGCTTGGGGGGGGGGGGGCGCTCGTGAATTTGAGATACAGAAGGTCTCTTACTAAAATTGATCTTCAACTCTATGGAATGAGCGTATTGGTTTATTCTGTTCTAGCGCAAGGTAGCTGTTCCTTCAGGAATCTACTAATGACAATTCTGTTCTATATGGATTCCACTGCAGCTACTCAGGTTGATGCTATACTATCCCACTGAAGATGGCAAGGGGAAACCATATATAATGCTTCAGAGGAAGCCATTCCAATTGTGCTATGGTAGGAGTCTTACACTGGTATTCAATCATTGTCATACCATAAAATCCGAACCAAAGCTAGCTCGCATGACCACAAAATCGATTTGTGGGTTTGGAATTTGCAAAACCACTAAATCAAAACATAACAACAAAATTGATCTATAGGTTTGGTGTTCACAATGCTACAAAATCAATACTGAAAATTAAATCTTGGATTTGAAGTGGAGAGATCGGGCTTGGTATTTGCAATACTATGAAATTGAAGCCGAAAATGAAATCCTAAATTTACCACAAAACAAAATTATAAGGAACACGAGCACAGAATTGATGTTTGCAATACCACAAAATTGATGCCGAATCAGAAAATCAATTTATGGGTTTAGTGTTTGAACACAAAATTGATACCGAAAAAGAAATCTTGGATTTCGAAGTGGAGGTTGAGTTTAGTGTTTGTAGTATCACAAGCCATAAAATCGAAATTGAAGCTAAAAGTAAAATCTCGGGTATACCCCAATCCAACATTATAAAATATCGGTAGAAAATGAAGATCCTACATTCACCTCTTACCGTATAAAATATTGGGATCGGAGAAGTAGATTTCAAAAGACCTGGAGGGAGATGATGGAATCTTTCTTGAAAGAGTGACGGATGAAAAAGGCGGGAGTTGCGCTGTGGGATCGAAGTATCCAGATTAGGGTCCGGGGTGGACCCGTCAAATGATATTTCGTTTTTAATCTCAATAGCCGGTTTTCGACCATTGAATTTTTCTTTAAAATAAACTGCGTTTTGTAAAAAAAATAAAAATAACAATAACCAGCAGGTTTAACTCTCTGGTTCCGACCTAGATTTTTGAATTTTTTTTTTATAAACATAAATCTTAATACTTTTGGTAAATATTAATTTTTT
>JAODPA010106316.1:0-20329 GCA_025585075.1 Nepenthes mirabilis
CTATGGTGTAGCTGAACGTTTAAGCTGGCTGAAGCAGAATTTTGGAGTTTTGTCTATTTTTTATTTTGAGGAAACTTGTAATATTGATCCCGCTGCTTATGAATGTTAGTTTGTTTCCGTGACACATTGGGATAAATAAAAGTATTAATTACTAGTATGCATCTCAGGTTTGATAGAATGAAAGAAAATTTTTTTATGTTCCCCTTTATATCTTTTATTTTTGTAAGGACTTTGGAATTGACGGCGGCTTTTGTTGATAATAAAAGTCGGGTCGTCACAAAGGAAGTCCGACTTCATGAGTTATACGCCCGTTGGCCACGGATTGTTGAAGATGGGTAACGGTAGCTCGTCTAAGGTTATTGGCGTCGGGAATGTTTTCTTGAGGACAAGCAACGGGAATAAGCTCGTGGTGGAAGGCATGTAACATGCCCCAAATTTGAGGTTGAATGTGATTTCAATCGAAAAGTTTGATGAAAAAGGTTTCAGGACGGTATTTGGCGATGGCCAGTGGAAGCTCACCAAAGGCGCCTCAGTGATGGCAAGGGAAAGCAGGACATCAGGGCAGTATCTAATGAAGGCTTGCGTTGCCAAAGGAAATGCCATGGTAACCAAAAGGGGCATTGGTCAAGGTGGAGTGTAAGGGAGAATGATAAGTCCATGGTAAAGGAGTTGAAGGGGAGTGGGATTACTCCAAACTCAATGGAGCGGAGGAAGGTGTCATTCAAGTTTGCGGAGGTTAACACCAAAATTCAGATTGAGGGGAAGTTGTCGGAAAGTGGGAGATGACGGTTGCCAAGCAAAGGCGAAGGTGTTCCCGCCAAGGTCGTGAGGGGAAGTTTGTTGGGTCTGGTCACTTCTTTGTGGGTAACCCAACAAATTGGTTTGTCATTGGAGGATTTGTAGAGAATAAATTCGAAGAACTGATTCTGATCAACGGGACGTTGACCGGAGGAGAACAGTAGGCGGTCAATGGAGATTGACCGACGGATGGCTAACTGTAGATTCCGGTCAAAAGGAGGTTGACCGTCTGAGAGCTGCAGGAGTATTGCTAAATGGCGGATGGGTAGCAAAAGACGATCAACGGGGAGGTTGAAGGGATGAAAGTAGAGGACGGTCAACGGAAGATTGACCGAATAAGGCTGGAGAGGAAATACGGAGAGGATTTTCGGAGTAGAAATATTGGAGTACCTTTTCGGAGAGTAGAAGCCGATCAACGAAGTTGACCGGCTGATGGAAGCCAGCGGCCAAGGAGCAGGACGGCCAAGGATGCCCATTGGTAGGCACAGATTTGCCTTGAGGCAAAATGGCTGGTTAATAAGTTGATCGGCCAAGAAGGCAATTGGCAAGTGCAGATTTTGCCTAGTTAAAATTCCGATCAAAGGGTTGACCGGCTGTGAAGGCAAAATGACTGGTATGCACAGGATTTACCGGTTGGCCAAAATAGAAGATTTAACCATTTTGGAAGAAAGCAAAATGCCCAGTCTACCAGGTTGGTAGGATTTGGCAGGAATACCGATTTGGCGTGAATGGATTTCCTATTTGGAATCTAGTTGGGTCCATGGGTGCCAGGTCAGAAGATTTTCCGAGCGTGCGTGATCTTAGACGGTTATACAGGAGCCGTTTTTATACAGCGTATATTCATATTGTTGGTAAGGACAGATCTTATCGGTGGATATGAAATATTCTTCAAATCTGCTGTATATGGACCTCGCTATTGAAAGCAAGTAGATAGACTTGCTGTTAATATATAGCGAGATAGACAGAGGCTAAGTGTGTGAGATCCAAGGGTGAGAAAAGAAAGGAGTGTACCACCAATGAGAAATAAGAGAGAAAAACAAAGAGTGTAAACAGAAAAGTGTTTTCTTGTTTACCCTGTAGAGGTTTTTCCTTATTATTCTCGGGTGTGTGGCGGATACTCCACCTCGAGAGTTTGTAATCAATTTTTCTCATAGTTAACTTGCAGTGGACTTTGTATCCCGTAATTCTTCCCTTACATGTGAAGGGTTTTTCACGTAAAATTTGTGTGTGTTTCTTCTTCCTCTTTTCCTTTCATTGTGTGTAGCGTGGTGTCGTTCTGTCTGACCGACCTTTGTCCTAACAGGTGGCAGGCGTTTGTCCACACGCAACATGCCTATTGGTTGAAGGTCTCCGGACAGATTATTATATATATACATGCTAGGCATATTGTGCTCTTAGTACACAAGGCGCCATGGGAGTGACCATGAGTGATAGAGAAATCACCATGAGTAAACATTCGCAGGGGCTTATGTAGCCAGAGGCTTGTGTAGCCGGCTGCATGTGTGCGGGGTGAACAGGCAGTCGTCGTTTCACCAACACTTACAAAATGAGAGAGTAGAGAGCACCACAGTGAGGAGAGAAAGAGTAGAAGAAAGAGAGAGTAGTAAGTGAAACACAAAAAGTGAGGCTTTGTATTCTCATGCTCCGTTTTTCGTTTTCACCTCTAAGGCTTATGTAGTGAGGGTGGTTACTTGTATTCTGTTTCTGGGTTTGTGTAACAAATTCTTATACCTAGTGATTTGTGTGGACTTTGTGTCCCATAGTTTTTTTCCTTAGTTGAGAAGGGATTTCCACATAAAAAAATATTGTGCTTCTCTTTGTTCCTTATTCCTTTTTCTTACTAAATGGTGGCTGGCGATGACGGGGGGTTCGAGTATTCTGCTGTTACCTGATTGGGTGGATCCAAGTGTTGAACCCTAACAAAAAATAAGGAAAAAATCACGAAATTTCAGTCCATAAATATATCCACTATATGTAAGTGTTGGTTACAAAAATCACACGACTATACAAGTCCCTTAAAAATGAGAATAAAGAACAAAGTATAAGAATACACTCACTGCTCTTTATTACACTTCATTCTTCATTCCTCAAGAAATCTCTCACTCTTGCTCTGTTTTTTTTCTTCTTATTCTTCGCTGTTCTTTACTCACATCAACACAATACAATATGTATACATGGCTTAATGAAAGTGACAGCCATGCCACCGTGAGGACACCCATACAGGCAGCCACCTGGCAGCCTGCAACTCTACAACGGATCTGCAAATTGTCAACCCTGTAGAAATGGCCCACCACTCTGCAACGACTACGTGCATATTTCCCACAGATCTCGCATGCTCAGAAGATCTTTTGAACTGGTCTCCACATGTGCTTTCTGTCTTCAAGTCCTCAAGCCTTCATAAATGCCTCCAAGCATTACCCATGAACCTTAGGTTCCAATAGCAAAAGGTTCTCAGACATTACATAATGTTTGCATCCATTTTTAGAGCCCACGGATGACTTACCCACAAGTCGGCGGACAACACAAGCGCATAAGTCAATGTACCCTATCAGAGTATAGGTCCGTGGCCACGTTCCTACGAAGGGAATGACCCCAACAAACTTTTCCTCACGATTAAGTGGGAACAAAATTAGTTAGCCCAACGATATCACAACAAGCTTCAAGCTTTTCCTTTGGTAAAACTTTGATAATCATGTTTGACCGATTTTCATCTGACCAGACCTTTTCAACTGACAGCCGTCCTTCATCAATAATATCTCTCACATAATGATATCGAACATTAATGTACTTCAATTTCGAATGGAATGAGAAATTCCTATACAAATGCATGGCACTTTGGCTGCTACAGAGTATCATATATTTTTCTTACCTCAGGCTCAACTCTTGAATGAATCTTTTCATCCATAATATCTCCTTACTGGGCTTGGTTACAGCAATAAACTCAACCTTCGTAGTGGAAAGGATGACGCACTTTTGCAACTTAGATTGCCAAGAGATTGTCCATCTGGCAAATTTGACCAAATACCCTGAGGTGGATTTCTGAGAGTCAATGTCCCAGGCCATATCCGTGTCTGTGTAGCTGACCAACTAGAGCTTCTCTTCTTTAAATTATACACACAACTTTGAAGTCCATCGAAGCTATCTAAGAATCTACTTCACAGCAAACCAATACTCTACCTCTAGATTTGAGAGAAATCTGTTGACAATACCGACCGCATGGGCAATGTTCAGCTTGGTGCACACGGCCATGTACATCATGCTATCAACAACCTAGAAATACGGTATACCACTCATGTGGGCTTTTTCTTTGTCCAAGGACGGATACTGCTTCCTACTCAATCTGAAATAGTTGGCTAGTACGGTGTTCACTAGTTTGGACACATCTTTAAGTACCGTAGCACTTTTTCAACATAACTCTCTTGGGACAACCAGAGCTTCTTGTTTTTCCGATTGCGAAATATTCTGATCCTCATAATTTGCTTCGCCGGACTGAGGTCTTTCATGGCAAATGATTGTCCTAATTGCTCTTTCAGCTCCTGGATTCGAGTACTGTTTTGTCCGACAATTAGTATGTCGTCCACATAGAGAAAAAGGATAACAAAGTCATCCTCGAAAAATTTTTACACAAAGACAAAGTGATCAGAAGTAATCTTTTGGTATTCTTGTCTGACCATGACAGACTCAAACCTTTTGTACTACTATCTTGGAGCTTATTTTAGTCCGTACAAGCTCTTCCTTAGACGACACACCAGACCTTCCTTCTCCTTGACCTCAAACCCTTTCGGTTGTTCCATACAAATTTCCTCTTCAAGGTCACCGTGGAGGAATGCTGTCTGAATGTCTAGTTGCTCTATCTCTAAGTTTAGAACAACTGCCAAACCAAGCACAATACAGATCAAGGATATTTTTATCACTGGCGCAAAGATTTCATCAAAATCCACTCCTTTGCACTGATTGAAACCTTTCACGACAAGCTGTGTTTTGTACCTTGGCTGCTTGGCGTCCTCGGACGTCTTCAACCAAAAGACCCACTTATTCTTAAGGGTTCTCTCCTCTTTATGCAGCTTAACCAACTCAAAAGTATGGTTCTTATGTAATGAAGCCATCTCATCCTTCGTTACTTCCAACCATTTCTCTTTGTGTGTCCTCTTCACAGCCTCATCAAAGTCTTCAGGCTCACCTGCATCAGTGAGTAGGATATAATCATTAGATGACAAACGGACGGACAGATGTCTTTCTCTCAAGGAGCGTCGTACATGTACCTTCTCGGCCGGTTGGGAAGTAATATCATTCTGATTGTCATGAGGCACAGTGATGGCCTCATTATTGTCCTCAGCCACCCTTGGGCCATTGGCCTCGGACTTAGGAGGTACTGGACGGACAGTTTCAACGTTTACCTTATTCGTCCAGCTATTGTCAGATAAAGCTTTCTTTTATTTTTCAATATCTTCAATAGTCTCCTCTTCAACAAAGACCACATCTTGTGATCGGATAAGCTTCTTCTCTACTGGATCATAAAATTTGTACCCAAGTTCATCTTTGCCATAACCCAAAAAGATGTATTGTTTTGTCTTTGGCTCAAATTTACTCCTCTCATCTTTCGAAATATAAACAAAGGCCTTACAGTTAAATGTCCGAAGATAATTATAGACTGGCTCCCTTCCGGTCCATATCTTCTCTAGGACCTCACCATTCAGAGGCTTATTGGGTGACTTGTTGATCACATAGGTCATCGTCTTTAGGGCCTTGGCCCAAAAAGATCCTGGGAGTTTTGCCTCTGACAGCGAGCACCTGACCTTTTTCACCAATGTGCGGTTTATCCGCTCGACCACACCATTTAACTGCGATGTCTTTGGAGGTATCATTTGATGTCTAATACCATGTGATCCATAGTAGGCATTAAAGGTCCCAATATATTCTCCACCATTGTCGCTCCGGATGGCCTTTAACTTCTTCCCCATCTCACATTCAATAAGAGTATAAAATTACTCAAAAACTCTAGAGATCTGATCCTTGGACTTAAATAGGAATACCCACAACTTTCTTGAGCAGTTATCAATATAGGAGATAAAGTATTGTGCTCCTCCAAATGACTTTTCCTTAATTGGTTCGCAAATATCGGTGTGAACAAGCTCAAGTACCTCGGACCTTTTGAAAGATAGGTCTCCTTAAAAAGAGATTATCCTCTACTTCCCTACTATGTAGTGAGAGTAAGTCTTCAATCTATCCTCATCCATTTTCAGAATGAGACCTTTCATTACCAGATGACTCATTCCTTTTTCACACATGTGGCCCAATCTCCTGTGCCACAAGTCCGAGGACTCTACACTACTGGTGGCATTAACTTCTCTGGTCTCAACAGTTGCCTGCAACACGTAAAGGCCAGACACGTTCTTTCCTCAGGCAACTACAAGAGACCCTCTGGTTAGTTTATATCCTTCGTTACAAAAGATATTGCAGAAACCAGCATCATCCATTCTTCCAGTTGAGATGATATTCATCCGAATATCAGGGACATGTCGGACATCCTTCAGGATCAGTCGGGCTCCATTGTTGATAACAAGAGACACGTCGCCTCAACCGACTACTCTGGATGTCTCCATACTTTTCATCTTCAACACTCCAAAAACACTCGGAGTGTGAGATGTAAAAAGCTCCCTTCTAGAAATGACGTGGATGGATGTACCAAAATCCACCACCCAGTCGGTCTCCTGCTCAGTTAAGTTTACAATGTCATCTGCTTCATAAGTAAAAAGAAGATCAACTCCAATAATAATAGGGACCGAGGACGTTTCCTCACCGCGTCCCTTTTCAACTCTTTCCTTTCCAATGTTTTCATACTTCCACTTATAGTAAAACCTTTTAATGTGGCATTTCTTTCAACAGTGATAACATTTCATATTTTGATACTTTGACTGAGACTTGCTCTCGCCCTTTTCTCTGGGTTTTTGTCTGCGGTCTCTACTCCTTCCTCATGACTCTATCACGAGTACCTTGGAGGACTGAGAGGTCGAGGTCCCTTGAGACCGTCGTCTCATTTTCTCATTTAGAACAGCTCTTTTAACTATCTCCAGGGTCACGATGTCTTCAGGAGTTGTGTTGGCAATAGTGATTCTCATCACCTCTTATGAGTCCGGCAGGGTTGTTAGGAGCCACAAATCTAACACCTCGTTCTCAAACTTGATACCCAAACCACTCAACATGTCCACACAACCTTGAAACTCGTTCAAGTGATCGGCAACAGACGAGCCATCATTATACCTAATATGCATCAACTTCATCAAATGGTAGATCTTGTTGTTGCAAGTCTTGGAGGCGTACAACTTCTCCAACTTTTTCCACAGCGTTTTGGCATTCGTAACTCCTAACGTAGTTATACACATTATCGTCTACAAACTGCCGTATGTAACTGCATACCTACTTATACTTCAGTACCCATTCCTCGTCCGATTTTGCCTCTGACTTTTAAGTGGCGAACACCAAATTGTGTATGGATTTGACAAATAGTAAGTCGGACATCTTGCTTTGTCAAGTATCGTAATTGGTGCTATTCAAGCAAACCATTTTACTCCCAATCTCCATAATAGCGTTCAACAAAGTCACTAGATCAAGAAACTTGACTTTGATACAATTTGTTGGAACAAGAAAAGGGGTGACCGGTCGGACAGTATAACACCAAACTTCACACGCACTCAAGCACATGGACAGAAAGCAATAATAAGGAGAAATAAGACAGAGAAGAAGAATACAGCCAAATTTTACGTGAAAATCCCTTTAAAAATAAGAAAAAAATCACAAGATTTCAATCCACAAATATATCCACCATGTGTGAGAGTTGGTTACGAAAATCACACGGCAACACAAGCCCCTTAGAAACGAGGATGAAGAACATAGTACAAGAACACACACTCACTGCTCTCTATTACACTTCACTTTTCGTTCCTCAAGAAATCTCACTCTTACTCTATTTTTTTCTTCTTCTTCGCTTCTCTTTACTCACATCAACATAATACAATATGTATACACGGCTTGATGAAAGTGATGGCCATGCCACCGTGAGGACACCCGTACAGGCAACCACCTGGCAGCTTGTAGCTCTGTAATGGCTCTGCAAATTATCGGCCCTGTAGAAATGACCCACCACTCTGCAAAGATTACGTGCATATTCCACGTGTGCTTTCTATCTTTAAGTTCTCAGGCCTCTATAAATGCTTCCGAGTATTACCCATGGACCTCAGGTTCCAACAGCAGAAAGTTTTCGGACATTATATAATGTTCGCGTCTATTTTCAGAGGCCATGGACTACTTGCTCACAAGTTCGCGGACAATATAAACACATAAGTCCACGTACATATCGGCGCATAAATCCGCGGCGACATTCCTACAAAGGGAGTGACCGCAACACTTTGTTGAGCTGGTAATGTTGTTCCATGTAACTCTTAACATTTAGTTTACTTGAAATCCTTAACCAAGTATTACTAACTGATTTATCTTAATTTTCTTTGTTATATGTTTTTGTTGTATATTCTGTTAGCTACTTGATAAAGTTGTGGCTTTCTGTTTTATTTTTTTATAAAAAATATAATGGCTAAGGTTCAATTTTATACTTTGTTTGAAGTATTTTATTATTATTATTTTTACAAAATGATCGGTGTAAGTGAAGGTTCTAATATATCGATGTATTATTATCAAGGGTTTAACCGTGCCCTCTTATTAGCTTGAATACTTCCATGGTGGATGATAATCCATGAAAACGGTTTGGAGCTATAAAACATTTAACCCCTCTTTGGTTGAAAGTAGCTATAATTTTTTCACGTGGTATGATGAGAAATCCTGTTATCTATGCCAAAATGCAGATGGGCGAGTTTATGATCATGAAAAATGAAACACATAAGAGGTATCGGTTCAGTTGAATTAAATCAAAGTAGAAATAGCCAATATGAAGTCGAACTGTAAATTTGAAAAAGGGCTACTTCAAATGCAGTTACAGTATGCAAAGTAGAAGAACATTTTATCAGTACCCAATAATTTGTTTTGGTATTGTAACATTATTTTCATTTGGGAGCTCTTTTTGCTAAAATATAATTGAACTTTAACATGTATTATATAATGATTGAATGTTTAAATAGTCAATTTATTGTTTAATCGTACAAATTTATTTAATGTAATTATATTTTACAAAGCTAAACTTCAATTTATTGTTCATGTATAGCTTTTCAAATGCTTCTTAGTCATGAAGCATAAGTAAGGATTAAATTTTGATGAACCACAAGCCTACAATATATGTTGATGCGTCACTGGATTCGAATTTTGAACAGATTTGGGCTGATCTGCTTGTCCTGATTTTAGCTCCGTTCACTGAATTTAGATCCTAGACACCACTAAAAAGAACAGGAGGTCAATGTGTCGGCAGAAAGTTATCCCACCGAAAATACTCCGACGCTCAGGTCAATAAACAGCCTTCGAAACCTGAGAAGGTGACTGAAAACGAGAATTGAGAAGGTGAGTATGAGAGTGTGTGGGTTTCCAGATGAAAGAGAGGCAATGCCATCTCTTGGTTCTGAATAGTGGGTGAAGGCAGTAGGTGTCTGTCAACAGGAAGAGCGCTTACGCCATGTTTAGGCGGCCTTCCTTGTGAGGAAGGCACGCGTTATCTAATTAGTTGGGATCGTTTCCTTCTCTGGCGGGTAGCGGCTTTCAAAATTTTCTGCCTTCGTTTCGAGTATATTACCGTTGGAAGGTTCTACTTGGTAGGAATTGGGAAGATTTGGCGCCTTCTTTATAGGAAAGGCGCCGATCTTGTCAACGTCCTTTTTTGGAGCTGGTTGGAATCATGGAAGGCGTAGGGTTAGGAAAAGAGCCGTTGCTAACCGTCTGCTGGAGCGTGGGCCAAGCCCGTGAAAAGCCTTTTTATTCTTGGCCTGTTGCTACAGTAATTCTGGTCAACGCACGGGTTGATCGTCCTGAGCGCATGTAGGCCGCCTGCCTATGCCTCAGTTTGTCAACGTTGGCATTGACCGTCTGATGCGTGTTTGTGCATTTCAGAAATTCGGCCCTCATTTCCTGTTGGGCCAACGTTAATTGTCCAGTAGTGGATTTGGACCGCCTTTGACTATTGGGCTAGTCCATTTACAGTATACCCATCACTAGGCCCCCATGCCAGTGGCAAGAATTCTGGCCTCCAGCATGTTGATGACGGGATGCTCCTCACTGTCCTTAACTACTTGAAAATTCTAGAGGACTCCACGAAAGGATGAAGCGTTGACCGAATCTGTTGGCCGTCCTGGTCAGATTCGGAGAAAAAAGTTGACTGAATCTGTTGACTGTCCTGATCAAATCTGGAGAAGAAAGTTGACTGGATCTATTGACCGTCTATGGTCAGAGCCGGAGAAGAAAGTTGACAGGATCTGTTGACCGTCTTTGGCCAGATTTCGGAGAACTTTCTATGAGCCCTGAGTGACGTGTGGCCATTAGCCGGCCTGTCAGGTTAAAAGTGGACACGTGTCTTCTCACGGTTGAACCGCTATCCCCGCTATTAATGCGTCAGAAGATTTGCTTCAAAAGAGGCCCGTTTGGGGTGCGACATGTGGCAGGAATGATGGCGTGCCTTCTCGAGGAGGATTAAGGCGTTTCACACCTTGCCATTTAAGTTTCCCTCCTCTACACTTAGCATTTTCCACGCCATCTGCTTCTACTTCTTCGTCTTCAACCTTCTTTTGTTCCAAAGTGAAACCCTAGCTCTTCTGTGAATATGGCTTTGACCTCTGTTGTCGATATCCCTTCTGTTCTCCGAGAGAATGACGTAAAAGAGCTGTGCATTGAGTTCAATATCCCCAAAGACATCGCGTGGAGGGTTCTAGACAAGGACAACAGGGCCTTCTCTCCGCTGGCGAGACACGTAACGGTGTATGAGACCCACCTGAGGAGTGGTCTCCGTCTTCCTTTTCCGGACGACTTACAATCGATCCTCCAAGCTTTGCGTGTTCCTGTCGCCCAACTCCACGCCAATACTGTACGGTATATTTGCACCTTTTGTATCTTTCTCTGTAAGTATTCTAGGCAGTTAACGATGTCTATGGTGAAGGGGTTGTTCAAGATAAATCAGGGAGGAGAGTGGATCTCCCTGGTTTCGCGTAGTGGCCTAAAGGTTAATACGGTCATCTACGACTCATTGAAGAACTGGAAGAATCAGTTCTTCTTTGTGAGGGTGACTGAAACCTTGCCCTTGGCAATGGATTGGGGCCAGGTGCCGGAGGTTTACATGGTGACGCCGTCTGTGGCGAAAACGGCGTCCTTGGAGTGGCTGACCAAACTGGTCAAGGCCCATCTCTTTGACTTCAAGAGAGATTTCTTAGTCTCTAGAGTAGAGACCAAGAAGGTGAATTGGGGATCGCCTTCTCCTGTTCAGAAGTTCAAGGCGCCGTCGCCAACGGTGATGATACGTCCGGAGGAGTTCAAGGGCTTGCTCATCCATCCCCGTCCAACAAATGAGGACTTCATTGGCCCAAGGCCCACAAGGATGGCAGTGGAGATGCCCTCCTCATCGACTTCGGGGCCCGACTATATCGCTATCAGGATTTGCAACGGTCCTGGCAGTGCCACCGGGATGGAGAAGTCGCTTGAGGACCTGCTGAAAATTAGGGGCAAAGGCGTTATTCTGGAGCAGCCTGTGCCACAGTTGGGACTTCAAGCGGCGCAGACGGAAATTTTTTCAGGGCCAACCTGTGAGCCGCCGGCGGAGGCACAGGAGCCGTCTGTCGGCTCACCAGCCATGCAGATGCCGACTGAGCAACCGGTGGTTGACCTTGATCCTCTAGCGGCCATAGTGGAGGCCGTCGCTGGGGAGCCTGCTGCCGCCATGGACGACATTGATGAGGGGCTCCTGGAGGAAATCCTGGAGGAGGCCGCCGCCAGCTCCACTCGTGAGGTCATTACTTCCAATCCGCCACCGCTGGAGCTAGACTTAGAGGCTAGACTTGATAGCCCCGCACGGAGAGTCTAGGAGGTATAATTTTTTGTGATACTTTCTGCATAACTTCTCCTTTTAGAATCTCTGATTTATTTTGTTCTTTGGTGCAGAAGGAGAAGGTGTTGGCCGCTATTGCAAAGGTGATTGACTAGCGGGACCGGGTGATCTCTGATGGGGAAGAAGAGATTGCTTGGCTGGACGCGAAGTTGGCGGCTTTAGGAGCGGAGCACCGGTCGGATGCCACCGCCTTGCAGACTGTTCTGGCCGATACAGAGGCCCAGAATGCTAGTCTAAAAGAGGAGAATGCTCGGCTACGGTAGGAGAACGAGTAGATCACCGGGTGTTTTAGCCAGCTTGGAGGGAAACTGACGGAGCTGGAGAACCGCTTGAGCCTCCGGATACGCCCCCACGAGATTGAGCAGTTGATGTGGTCGCTGATGTGGTCGCAGATGTGGGAAGGGATCAATATGTGTCGGCGTATCACGTGGCTTATTGACTCGCTTAAGCCACCAGCTAATGGTGGACCTACTTAATATGTCAAACAGGTCCGCCCAGACTCGCAAAAGTCTCGTGAGGAATCCGCGAAATGGTCAAGCGCCACCTCCGCCGCCTCCTTAACCTTTTGTCGATTTTTGGTTTTCCCTTTGTATTATGTATGGTGTAATACGTTTGAAAGCAATAAAATGAAAATTTTTTCACATTGTATCCATTTCTTTTTACTTCTTTGTGCATGCATGTTTGCTGTACTGGAGGCCAACTTAGTTGGCTGACGGCCATTGCATTGCTGCCAAAGGAGTGAAATCCTTAGGCTTTTTTTGTAGGCAGTTGTGTCTGTTAGCAGGCCTAGTAGTGGCGGCTTGTGAGTGAAGTCTGGTGGTGCTGTCCAAGTGCTGACTTGGGCAGCTAGTCTTAGAGAAGGATTTTTCTCCCATCGACCATCGTCGACTGATTACGCTATCTCGTCATGGAGGAGGTCGTTGTGTGTGCTGGGCTAGCCCCCTAAGATTTTGACCGCTAACAGGCCACTTAGATGACCAAGGTTTACATTCGACCACCTATGGGCCGCCTGGATAACCAGGGTTTAATACGACCGCTAACGGGCTACTCGAATGAGCAAGGTTCATACTAGACCGCTTATGGGCCAACTGGATGACCAGGGTTTAAATACAACCGCTAATGGCCCCTCGAATGATCGAGGTTCATGTTCGACCACTTATGGGCCCCCTGGATGACGAGGGTTTAGTAACGAAAGGGTGAGGACCCTCCCGACTTAGGGGCAGTATAGGTCGGGTAACCTGCAAAGCAAACACATATACATACATGCACACAGGAAAGGAAAAGGCAGTATGCTAAGGAAACACTTATTTTGACAAATTAAAACAAGCAGGCGAATGCATACACTCAATAATGCAAGTACATACTTGGGTCCCTCATTGGAAGTAGCGTTTGAGATGGATCGCGTTCCACGTTCATGGGACCAACTTTCCGTCCTGGTTTCAAAGCTTGTACGCTCCGTTTCGTAGGACGGCGGAAATTAGGAAAGGCCCTTCCCAATTAGGGGAGAGCTTGTTGAGGCTGGCCAGCTTACCTGTGGCCTCGACACCTCTCAGGACCAAGTCCCCAACATCGAATTGTCGCGCCTTAACCTTTTTGTTGTAGTATCGGGCGATTTGATGTTGGTAGGCCGCTATCCATATTCTGGTGGCGTCGCAGGCTTCCTCCAACAGGTCTAGGTGTTCCCTGATTTTTTAAAAGTTACCATGTAGGTCAAACGATTCCACCTTAAGACTTAGAAGCCCGATTTTGACCGAGATCACTGCTTCAGTCCCGTAACAAAGACTGAAGAACATTCGCGCGTTAGCTCTTTTGAGGTTGTCCGGTAGGACCAGAGAACTGAGGGGATCTCTTTTACCCAGGAGCCCCTTGCATCCTCCAGCTTGGTCTTAACTCGTAGAGTATCGTTCGATTCGTGACCTCCACCTGTCCATTCGCTTGGGAGTATTGTGGAGTCCCACATCGGATTAGAGGGGGGCATGAATCTTATATAGGCGTGGATACCCTTACCATGGAGACGCGTTTTGGAGGCGGTGGAGGTCGTTTGCCAAGAGGGAAACCGTGCGACACCTGTGTGGCTGCCAAAGCGGACAACATCTCCATGCGGGTGCCTGGGGATGTTACAAGTGGTATCAAAGCCGGGACCCAAATTTGATGTGCCAGCGAGAACGCTGGGCCTCTTTGAGGGGGTAGACTGTAGAGTCCCACATCGGATTGGAGAGGGACACGAAGCACGCTCTTATAGAGGTGTGGATACCCTTCCCATGGAGAAGCGTTTTGGAGGCGGTGGAGGCCGTCTTCCAAGAGCAAAATCGTATGACGCCTGTGTGGCTGCCAAAGCGGACAATATCTCTATGCGGGTGTCTGGGGACGTTACAGGTATGCCACCGAAGTGTGGACCAACTTGATACCAAGGCCAGCGCAATACTTGGTGGAACTTTTTCCCTAAAATTGGGTCCCATTGTCAGTCACGACGACCTCTAGGACGCCGAATTTGCAAATAATGTTCTGGCGAAAGAATTCAAAAGCATTATGCTCCGTAATTTTTACCAACAGGATGGCCTCGGCCCACTTGGTGAAGTAGTCGATGCCCACGATGATGAACTTCCTTTGTCCTGTGGAAATGAAAAATGGGCCGAGAATATCGAGCCCTCATTGCGCGAAGGGCCAAGGGGCCTGAAGTGTTTTCAGTTCAGCAGATGGCTGGCGGTGAAGGTTACTGTGAAGCTAGCAATGAAGGTTACTGTGAAGCCGGCAGCTTTCACACTTCACAAATTCGAGCGCGTTCTTTTTCATCGAGGGCCAGTAGTAGCCCTGCCGCATGATCTTGAAGGCTAAGTTTTTTTACCAACATGTGCTCCGCAAATCCCGAGGTGCACTTCGCCCAAGGTGTAGTCAACCTCTTCGGGAGTTAGGCATCGAAGGTATGGGGTTGAGTAACCACAACGATATAGCCGCCCATCGACCACAGTATACCAGCCGACTATCTTTTTGATTCGCCTAACCTTCACTGCGTCTTCTGGTAATGATCTGTCAGTCAGATAGCTAAGGTAGGGCGTCATCCAGTTTTTCGTTTCGAAAATCTGTATCGCCTCCTACTTCTCTATGCCGGGAGTGTTCAGAATCTTCCTCATGTCCCTCGAGTACTGTTTTGGATTTTCGATTGTAATGACTCTAGCTAGCTAGTCTGCCTTCCAATTTTCAGTTCTGGGAATATGAACCAGGGTTAGTTTGTCGAAACCCTAGGCGGTCTCCCTCGCCTTTGCCAAGTACTTGGCCAGGTGAGGGTTGCTTACCTCGAAGTCTCCATTAACCTTGTTAACGATCAGTTTGGAGTCACTGTAGACCGCCAACCTCTTGGCAGAGCACTCCTTTGCTAATCGTAATCCAGCTAACAGGGCTTCGTATTCGACAACGTTGTTGGTTGCCGAAAAATCGAGTCTGAGGGAATACTTCACCTCAAACCCATCTGGGGTCGTGAGGACCACTCTAGAGCCACTGCCGGCGTCTGTAGACGATCCGTCTATGTGGAGTACCCATTCTGAAACTCCGTCCAGCTGTACTGCGCTTTCTGCGGGTTATTCTTCAAGAACTAGGGTCGTGGTCTCAACAATGAAGTCGGCCAGAGCCTGCGCTTTAATAGCAGGTTTGGATTGGATTTCGATGTCGAACTCGCCCAACTCGATAGCCCACTTTACCAGCAGTCCAGAAATTTCGGGTTTCTGGAGTATATTTTTCAGCGGCTGGTCAGTGAGGACCACTACACGGTGCACCTGAAAGTATGGTCTTAACTTCCACGCTGAGAATATAAGTGCTAAGGCCAGCTTTCTGCGCGTGAGTAGCGGGTCTCTGGGCCGGTCAATGTTTTACTCACGTAGTAGACCAGCCGTTGAGTGTCGGAGTCCTGGCGTACGAGGACGGAATTAAGGGATACCTCCGACAGCGCCAGGTAAAGATACAGCTCTTCTCCGCCCTTGGGCGACACTAGCAATGGCGGGTTGGCTAGATACCGCTTTAATTCATCGAAGGCTGTCTAGCAGTCTGCCGTCCATTGAAATCCGTTGGATTTTGTCCCTCTCAGGGCCTTAAAGATGGGCTGGTACTTGTCGCCGACTTCGCGAGGAAGCGGGACAACGCTGCTAGCTGTCCAGTCAATCACTGGACATCCTTTACGTTCCGCAGGAGAGCCATGTCTGCGAGGGCCTTAATCTTCTCTGGGTTTGCCTCAATCACCCATTGGGAGATGATAAAACTCAAGAATTTACCAAAGATTACCCTGAAGACACACTTAGCTGGGTTCAGTTTCATGTGATACTTGCGAAGCACCTCAAACGACTCTGCCAGGTTATAGATGTGGTTGTCGGTGACCCTGCTCCTGACGAGCATGTTGTTGACGTAGACCTCCATGTTGCGACCAACCTATTTTTTAAACATCTTGTTGACCAATCATTGATAGGTTACTCCAGCATTTTTCAGTCCGAAAGGTATCATTTTGTAGCAGTAGGTGCCCTAATCTGTCATGAACGAGGTGTGCTTCTCGTCTTTCAGACTCATTTGGATCTAGTTATAACCCGAATAGGCATCCATAAATCTTAGCAGCTTATGTCCGGCTGTTGAGTCAACCAGCATGTCGATCCTAGGCAAGGAAAAGCTGTCCTTTGGGTAGGCTTTGTTGACGTCGGTAAAATCGATACACATCTGCCATTTTCCATTGCTTTTCTTTACCAAGACAACGTTAGAGAGCCAATTTGGGTAGTGGACTTCTCTAATAAATCCTGCGTTCACCAGTTTCTTCACCTCCTCCCAGATGACAATCAACTTTTCTACGGAGTGGTTCCTCCGCTTCTGCCTGACAGGCTTCCGGCCAGGATCAAGCCTCAACTTATGGACCATCACCTCAATCGGAATCCCAGGCATGTCTGTTGGAGTCCACGTGAAAATATCAGTGTTTCGTCACAGGAACGCGATCAATTCACCACGCAGTATTCCGACGAGTGAGCCGCCAATTTGTACACACCTTTTCGGTTCCTTCGAGTTTGGTGGAACTAGATCTGTGGTATTGCCGGACTGTACTTGTTGCAGGGTTGTCTCATTTCGATGATCGAGTTCCCCAACTATTCTAGTGCTGCTGCTAGGGGCAATTTAAGATATGTAACATGTTTGTCCAGTGACTTGGTCGCCTAATACCTCTCCTACACCATAAGGCGTTGGGAACTTCATCTTGAAGTATGGAATCGAGGTGATTGCCCTAAACGATGTTAAGCACGGCCTGCCTAGTATAGCGTTATAAATAGAGGGCAGGTCGACCACTAAGAAGGTGAGCGTTCGACTCGCTGTTTTTAGATACGTGCTCAAAGTGACCTCTAGTTGGATTGTCCATTGGACGGGCACTGGCTCGTTTTCAAGGCCATACAATGGGCCTTCGGCAGGTTTTAATTGGTTCTTTTTTAAGCCTAGTTTAAAGAATACATCCAAGTAAAGCAAGTCCTTTGAACTACCATTATTAATAAATACTCGCTTTAACTGGTAGTCGACACTACCGTCTGAAACGAGCGCGGATACAACAAGGGGGTCAGCATGGGGGGACATTACTTGAGTCAAATTATCATCATTGAAACTAATTGTGTTGTCCGCCATGCGCCGCTTCTTCCTCCCAGTCTGCTGCTCCTTGTCGTCAGCTGGGTTTTTGATAGGTCAGGTGGCAACCACATTAACCACCCCTACCGCAACCCGGTTTCGGGGAGGAGACCGCTCTTGCCTCCCTCCGCCAGCTGCTCCAGAACTCTGCCCGGGGCCCTTGACGAACTTGGTGAGGTGGCCCCTGCGAATCAGCTCCTTAATCTTCCTCTGTAACGTCTTGCAATCTTCAGTAGAATGTCCAGCAGAGCGGTAAAAATCGTAGTACTTCGACTAGTTCCCGGTATCCTTCTTCAATGGTTTTGGCCACTTCGGGAATTTTTTTCCGCGAATCTGCATGAGGACATTTGAGCGTGTGTCCGTCAGGGGCGTAAAGCTGGTGGGCCCGTAATCTCTGCGTTCTGACGAACCAGTTCTGTGCTGCTTTCGGCGGGAGTGATCACCGCCGCTATATTTTCTTTTTTCCGCTCCAGGGAATGAGCGAGGCTGGTTTACTCGTTCTGGGCATTTTGCTTCGTAGGCTTCCTCTGCCGCTGCGTAAGCCCGAGTGATTGACTCCGCCTCCCAGAAGGTCTGGGGATTCTTGTGAGCCAGGTACTTGAAAAAGTCCCCGTAGGTCAGCGCAGAGATGAAACTGCCCAGTTTCATCTTTTCCGTGATCTGGGGAATCCACCTGGCCTCTGCCACAAAGCGGTCTAGAAATCTCCTCGGGTTCTCTCCTGACTTCTGTTTGATATGAGAGAGGTGCCACGGCTGCTTCTCTTCCCGTCGGCTCGAGGCATACTGAGTTAGGAAGAGATCTGTGAGCTCCCGGAAGCTGCCGATGGTGCCTGAAGGGAGGTGATGAAACCAGATACGGGCATCTCCCTTCACCGTGAGTGGGAAGTAGCGGCACATTACTGAGTCTTCCAACCCTTGTAGACTCAGATGGGTGCGAAAGTGATCCAAATGGTCAACTGGATCACTACTCCTATCGTATGAGTCAAGGGAAGGCATCTTGAATTTGGTGGGCAATTGACGATTTAGGATCTCCGCTGTGAAAGGAGATATGTGAAGGTCAACAGCGTGCTCATCGTCATTGAACACACGATTCCAAATCTTATCCACCCGTGGATCTGCGCGAGCAGCGTTGGCAGATCTCTTAGAGTTGTGGTAAGTTATCAACTCTATTTTATCCCCAAATGGTCCAGGAGTCGGCCAGCTACTGCCTCCAGCGGACCTGGCAGTCCTGGAGGCTCGCTCATGGATTGAGTTTTCATTTTTCGCCCGAGAGTATCGGAGATTTTTTCTTTCCGGACTTTCTCCCAGCGTTGCGCTCCTAGAGCACTCTTCAGGCCTGTTCTGGCCAGGAGCGCGCGAGGAGGCTGGGATTTGATTATTCGCCGACCTCTCGGGCTTTCTGGCTGGCTTCTTTTTCCTCTGGCCACCTTTTCTGGTAGCCAGCACAGGGACGATTGCTGGCAGAGCCCCCTGCTGTGGCTGCTCTTGTCGAGAGCAGAGTATTTGGAGCAGAAGGTTGTTAGTCTGCATTTGCTCCATCAGTCGCTGAAAGAAAGGCGCAGGCACCCCACCTGCCGTCCCATTGACCAGGGTACCAGCAGTGTGATCCTAGTCGGGAGATGTGGCGTTTCTAGCGGGATCGCTAGCTTGGGTTCTCGTGTTCACCATTGCAAATGAATCTAGCGGTGGAAAGAGAGCGTTGTGAGGGATTGTGGTTGGCTTTTTGCAAGTGCTTCCCACAGACAGCGTCAATGATGCGCCCTTGAATCCGAACTTGGAACAGATTTCGGCTGATCCGCTTGTCCTGGTTCCGACTCTGTTCACTGAGTTTAGATCCTGCACACTACTAAAACGAACAGAAGGTCAATGTATCGGTAGAAAATTGTCCCACCGAAAACAATCCAACGCTCAAGTCAATAAACAGTCTTCGAAATTTGGGAAGGTAACTAAAACGAGAATTGAGAAGGTGAGTATGAGAGTGTGTTGGTTTCCAGATGAAAGAAAGGCAATGCCGTCTCTTGATTCTGGATGGTGGGTGAAGGCAGTAGGCGTCTGTCAATAGGAAGAGCGCTTGTATGCCTTTGATTTGTGTTCTTTCTCTCAGCAAGTAAGGATGCTTTGTAGAGAGAGAGTAGGGAATCATTCTGGGATGCGCAGTTGAGAGCACAGTAGCAGGTGTTGTGTGAGTGGTTGTTCACGTGCCCTGAGCGAAGACCTTAGGATTCTTTTTAATGGCGGTTGGGTGATCTTCTTTGGTTGGAAGGTGTAATTCCCTGCGCCATGTTTAGGCGGCCTTCCTTGTGAGGAAGGCACGCGTTGCCTAATTAGTTGGGATCGTTTCCTTCTCTGGCGGGCAGCGGCTTTCCAAATTTTCTACCTTCCTTTCGGGTATATTACTGATGGAAGGCTCCACTTGGAAGGAATTAAAAAGATCTGGTGCCTTTCTTATGAGAAAGGTGCCGATCTTGTCAACGTCCTTTTTTGGAGTTGGTTGGAATCATTGAAGGCGTAGGGTTAGGAAAAGAGCCGTTACTAATCGTCTATTAGAGCGTGGGCCCAAGTGGGTCAGACCCGTAAAAAACCTTTTTATTATTGGCCTATTACTTTAGTGATTCTGGTCAACGCACGGGTTGACCGTCCTGAGCACGAGTAGGCTGCCTGCCTATACCTCAGTCAGTCAACACTGGCGTTGACCGTCTGATGTGTATTTGGGCCTTTTAGGAATTTGATTCTTATTTCCTGTTTGGCCAACGTTGACCGTCCAACAGTGGATCTGGGCCACTTTTGACCACTAGGCTAGCCTATTTACAGTATACCCATCATATGTTATACTTACCAAGTCATTATATATATATATGAAGACCTAATCAT
>JAODPA010106327.1:0-12815 GCA_025585075.1 Nepenthes mirabilis
ATAATTCTTAGAAATTTATCTCAAATTTTATTAAATTATTTTCAAAAATATTATCATGACGAATGGCAAACAAAAATCTAAATCTTAGTTCGAGTGGTTGATTATTTGCTATTTAATAATAATTGACAGAACAAATACGTGACATTCACGGCACAGGACTCATAAACCCATAGTCACCCATCGCTCTACATCGTTTCCTTTTCAAGTTCTTGGAATTTTCCTGCTTGTATCGCGTTCTCGGCGAGGGTCGCCGGATTCGTCAATAATTTGCCTTGCGGTCTCGCTTGCGATTTTCTTTCTTTACTGTTTTCTGATCCGCTCTCCCCTCCGGCGTTTAGTTGAATTGTGAAATCTCAGATCACTTTGAAGGACTAGGTTCAAATTCGAAGACTGCAGAGAAGAAGTTGAAGAAAAGAGGGAAAAGGGGAAACGATGCATAGAATTTTCGGTGCAAAGAAGGAGAAAGATCCTCCTCCGTCTATCCAAGACTCCTCTGATCGGGTTCCCCCTCTGTACTCTCTCAATGTTTAGATTTTATTTTTACCGATTTAATCGATATGATACCAATAAATTGGTATCTTTTACGTTGAAATCACGGTTTGTTCTGAATCTCAGTTAGGGTTTCGGCTGCTCGTCTTTGTTTGGGCTTTTAGTTTATTAAAATTTGACGCTTGACTCTGTTTCGAGAAAAGCAGGTTTCAATAAATAATTCATGATTAGTAAGCAGGGAATCAGAAAATTGACCTCCTCACCGTGGGTCATTGCTTTTAATTTTGCGAGAACATTAGCATTGTTTTGATTTACATTTCTCTGACTGTAAGTTACCGCCTACCCGGCTATCTGTTTTTCTTCTTTTGATTAAAATGTTGGCAATTTTTTGAATTTCAAATCAATTCATTGATAAGTCTGATCCAAAATTCAGGAGGGTGTCCACCCTTTATTTTTTTACGTTGAATGTGACGTGAGTTTTGAGTTTATGCGGCATGTTGAAAAATTATTCACTCAAAAAGCTTGAGCTTGTTAGGTGAGGGTTAGGAATGATTTTTGTACTCTACCACGCCCCCAAACACATGCCCACTGGGTTTAAAGTGTTAGTCACAGGCCTGCCCCAATATAATTTTGAGAATTGTCAGCTACCTTGATTCAAAGTGTGATTCAATTTAGTCCGGATTCAGTTTGGCTACTGAGTTTATCTGATTTATCGAGAACTGGAAACTTTTAGCTGAATATATAGATTAAATGTATGTTGTATACTGAATCTGTATCGGGTAAGCAATATTGTTCAATCATTAATTAAGTCATAGAATTAGAAAGTTGGCTACCTTAATGTGCGTCATTGCTTTGAAGGTTGGAAAACCTTCTATTCAGGAGCATTTGACATATTGCTGGATGGGATGCGTCAGCTGTGCCTTACCTTCTACTCCACCTTTCTGACTTTTTTGAATAACCTTGATAATAAATTCGGTTGATAGACTTTGGTATCAGCTTGGTCTATATTTATTTTACGTTTGATGTAATTGATTGAGATTTGAACATTAAGGGCTCTTTTCCCCTGGCTTCTTGTTATTCAAAAGTTTTGTTGGAAAATCTATTTTAAGGAAGCTCCAGGGTGTAATTTTAAAAGGTTTTTCGGACATTTTTAGCTTGTCCAAAAGAGTTTTTTGAACTTTCAAGACACCTGTTTGCTTAAGAATTTCCTTTTGGAGTCATAAAGCTATTCTATAATCTAGGCCAAATGGGCATTTAGACTCTTAACAATGTTTGCAACTGGCATGTGCACTGTTGCTGTGTTTTATAGTTTCATCAACATAGATAAATTAAGGTCGTGATATGATTTTATGATGTCTGTTTTACTTTCCTGGCTGAGTTTACTGTCCTGATCCATTGTTAGATTAATAAAAGGGGGGAAAATGTGGATGATAAGATCAAAAAGCTTGATGCTGAACTTGCTAGATACAAAGAGCAGATAAAGAAAACACGTCCAGGTCCTGCCCAAGAAGCTGTGAAGGCACGGGCCATGAGGGTTTTGAAGCAGAAGCGAATGTACGTGCTTATCTTCCAGCATTATTGCATTGCAAAGTTATTTGACCTACCTCTAATTTTGTTTTATCGAATAGAATCTCCTAGAAATAGTAAAGTATTAGATATGTAGCTTTGGAGTTGCGTACTTGTTAGTTGGGGCTTACTTTTTTCATGCTCTCCATTTGAGTGTTTAAGTGTTGCCTACTGGCAGATTACTAGACTATTTATTTGCTTTCTGGTTGCTTGAGTTCAGTCCCCACCCACTTCCCATCCTTCTATGTCTGTCAAAAGAAGTCATTATCATGCCTTTCATGTGGGTTTGCTGAGCCTAATGGTGCTTATCTGTCAGAAAGCTGGTTTTTTGTGCCTGAGTTTATAATATGCCCATTGTACCTTTGACGTGTTGAAACTAACTTAATGCATGAAATTTAGCTTATAATTCTTTATCTCTTTGTGCATATGTCTATTTTGTGCTTAAATGAGATGCCTGCTTGGTATCCACTATAATGATATTGTCTTTGCACATACTAAATGGGCAAAAAAATAGCTTTGTTGTGGGAGGTGAATAGTTCTTGGGATAGGTTGCTTATTAACATTGTGCTAAATAAGCAAGTTTTTTGTTGAAAATAATTTATAATATGGGCATGAGGGTGAACAGGCTGCATCACGAATAGAAGGGTTCTAGACTTGGAGCAAGATGTTGTGCTTCTGGCTGTATGGAAACAAGAATGTAGGTAGGTTGGGATATAATGTTACACAATGTCTTTTTTTGTTTTAGGGTGGAGGGCAGGTTGGGGTGGAGAGAGGATATGAAGACATACCGAGGAGACTGAAAATTGGGCAGGCTGGTCACATTAGTTTAGTTGACCTTTGACATGGTTGATAAGACAAGAGGCCTACAAGTGGTGGCAAACGGTTAATTGGAGTCCCTCTTAATGCTGTTTCATGTTGAATTGATAGACTAAGTCCTTACCTTGAGTATATGGTTAAGATCAATCCATGTCTTGATGTAATACAAAAAGTGAAATGAAGTTGAAAATAGAATGTTAAGATGAATTAATGGTGTAATTCTTAATGTTAAAATCTATGAAAATACGCCTTCGTGATTTAGAACTTGCTTGTAAAAAAGATGAGATGTGGAATGTTTTCTGAGAATGAGTAAATTGGTTGAGGTTTAAAGATAGGGTAGGGTTTGACCAAAAAAGGCTTGGACATTGATGATGAAGAAAGATTTGATTTTTATAGCTAACCTACTTCATATAGTGACTTACTCTAAAAATTGAAGCATATTCTTGTCCTTTTTGGTTACTTAAGACTCCAAATTTTCTAGGCTTAGCTCTCCTTTTGTAGGCCTAATTAGCCTTTTTTTAGTATGATTAGTAAATGCTTCTTATGCGCTTCATTGTGACTTAAAAGGTCATGAGTTCAAACAACCGAAGCAACCTCTTTGTAATGCATGAATAATGTTGTGCATATCTTATCCTTCTCAGAGCCCGCAATGTGAAATCTTGTGCATTAGGCTACCTCTTTTTATAAGTTTCCAAGAAGTTATTATAAAGCTTGGTTTTAAATATTTTGAAATTAATATAAGCCTGTCCAATGCAAGAAGTTTCATTGCCTTTTTTCTACTTTTATCTGTCTTGTTTTTGCACAGGTATGAGGGGCAGCGTGATATGCTCTACAACCAGACATTCAACCTTGATCAAGTTGCATTTGCTGCCGAGGGTATTAAGGATGCTCAGCAAACTGTATGGATTACTGATTTATTGTCATTAATATTGTTTTTACTATAATCTGCATTTGGCAATGTAATATGCTGGAATCTTACCATTGTAGGATTTCTATATGTTCTGTTTGTTCATGATTGGAGGGACTGCTTTTTGTATCTAGAAATTGTGCTCCCAATCAAACTCTTAAAATTATATAGATTGTGGGATATCAGCATTTGATGATATGTGACCCTGGACAAAACATGATTAAATTCTCAAATTCAGACCTAAAGTTGAAGTGTTTGTTATGCAATTCTGATTCATGACAATAAGTCTTCAACATATTTATTATATGATGGGTGATTGATTAAAATTATGCATTGGTCTCATATATATACATGTATATGTGTGTGTGTGAATATATAATTATATCTAATGTCCTATAAATTCTAGTAATGTTAATTTTACTTTTCCCCTGGCTGGACTTAAAAGTGCGAAGTTGAACTGAAACAGTAGCCATTTTGATTTTTAATGGTATGCATTGTACCCTACAATGCTTATGATGTGAAACAGGATTTACTGGATGTTATGTTTAGTGCCACTGTTTTGGTGATGCTGTTTCCGTTAAAAATTATTATCTTCTCTTGGTAGTGTTCCACAGTAAATGTTTAAAGTCAGATGAGGCAGATTTATGCGTTCTGCCTACGTCACGAGAAGTAGGAGATTACATTGTCATTACTGAAGGATTCTCATTTTTTTCCTGTTAGATATGTCGTCTTATATCGACCTAATGTGTTAGTCTTGTGATGTTCATTTATGGTGACAACAAAATCAGGAATTTCATTTTTTCCTCTTAGATGTCTTTCTTACGTTCTCTGTTCTTTTCAGATGACTGCATTAAAAGCAGCAAACAAGGATCTGAAAGGAATGATGAAGACTGTGAAAATTCAAGATATAGACGTCAGTCATTTTTCACTTATTTATGCTTCTTTGCTGAAAGTTCTCTTAAAACTCCTCATTCTGGTTACTTGTTTTCCTTTTATTCTTTAGAATTTGCAAGATGAGATGATGGACCTTATGGATATGAGTACTGAAATCCAAGAGACACTCGGACGAAGCTACAATGTTCCTGATGACATTGATGAGGAAGAACTTATGGGTGGTAAGCTTAGGCTCTTTTCACTGCTAAGGATTAACACAAGAAGCATCTGCTTCTTGCAAAGCTTACAATTTGTTTATGCAGAGCTTGACGCTTTGGAAATGGACATGGAATCTGAAAGCCAGGGAGTTCCTTCATATCTTCAAGCTGATAAGGAATCTGATCTGGAAGCAGAACTCAACTTGCCTTCAGCACCTACTGGACCAGCAGCAGTTCCAGCCGGAAGAACCAATGCCCAGGTAAATAACTCATCTGCTTGTTCCGATAATATGAAGATAAAGCCTTATTTTTCATGAGAAAGGAATCTCTATTGTACCTGAGATGAGTTGGCCGTGTTATGATAGAACTGGTTTGTAAATTTTTTTGCAGTATTTGCAAAGCCACAATTACTTCTGAGTCGGGTATGTTGCTTCTTCCAAAGGAGAAGTAGCATTTGCTTTTCGCTTATTAACAATTGGATCAAAACCTAATAGTTTTGATTTAAAAATAAAAAAAATAATGAATATAGTTATATTTTTAAATCAAAACTATTAGGTTTTGATTTAAAAATAAAAAAAATAATGAATATAGTTATATTTTTAAATTTTATTTTATAAAATTAATATTTATCGAATATCAAATCCGATATAAAAAATGTTTTAAAAACAATTATTTAAAAGAAATTATTTGAGGTTTAAATTTCACTCATTGAATTTAAAAATCCAATGGCTAGATCAGGAGAAGCAACATCCCTCGTTCCTGATTACTGCTGCCTGCTGTAGATTTTGCTAGTGTTCAAGTGCGTGTATCCTAGTGAACTAGGAGTGCACAAGATTCATGTTGTTAGACCTAGAAAATTAGAATCTGATCCCAATAAGTGCTTTGGACCAAACAAAACCTGGTTAACATCGATTAGCATTGGCCCACTTTATTTCTACAGGTCCAATCATATGAATCATACCCAGAAATTCACGTAGAGTTTTGACCTTAGGCAGTTGCTAGTGGCCAAAAGGAGGCGAATGGGGGATTGTCATAAAAGATTGCTATCGTGTAATAAAGTTTACCCTTCGAGTGCAAACATCAATTTGCAAAAGCAATGTAGATTTCCTTTCCTCTTAGAATGAAATTCCCTCTTTGGAATGATCTAGGATGAGATGATACAATTACTGAAGAACCATGCAGCCTGGAAAACTAAGGTGGCAAGATGAACTATGCCCGCTAGTGTAGAAACAACACAAAGCACGAGCTTCGAAGCCAAGTTAGACACTGGTGGGCTGTAGGTGCTTCTGCGAGGGGAGTAGAGTTCGGTTCATCAACTGGCACACGTTAGTCATGCCCCCTTTGTTTTTCTTTTGGCGGATTCGGCTGAGAAATTTAGTGTTTTATCTTGAAAGTGGCTGGCCTTACTTTCTCAGAAGAGGAATATTTTACTTTTTTTTTTTTTTGAGAAATGCATGTTGGAGATGAGAGGAATATTTTTTTTCTTGGTTGGTTCTTCCATAGCCTGAGCTCGGAGAAGAAAGAGGCAATAGGGCCCTACGCCTTCCACTTGGAGTAATGAATGAGTTACAGTTGATGTGTTCCATTTATCTTGCTCTCCGTAGCAGTAAATCTGAAAGTGGGTCACCTGCATTTTACTAGCCATTAATGCTTTTGGTTGGCTAGATGTTAGGGATTCATAAAATTATCAATAGCAAAATAATAAATAATTGTACAATAAAACGTTAGATTTACAAGAAAAAATTTTGGAGGAAAAAAAACCACAGTAAAAGGTTTCACTATCTTTGAAATAAATAGAGAAAAGTGACAGATCCAAAAATAATATATTCATACCCAGGGGGCTTGGCCCTCTGGAACCCTTGCAAATGAACCCACCACTAATCTTCTTTCAAAAATCATACCAAGTTGCACTGCTAAATTTTTGAGTCTTTCAAACAGACCAATTATAAGAAACAAATTCGGGTTACACTTAACATCAGATATTATGCTATTCGTTCTCTGCCTCCTTGCACAGTTGCACTACTACTGTGACCCTATTCCAGTCAAAAAAATCGTCCAGTCCCATTGCCACATTCTGAAAAAATTGGCCCACACCGGGAGACTCCAGACATCCTGTGATTTCCCAGACAGATTCTTTTCCAGGTAGCAGTTGCAAACTTGCTTCATATGTGAATCGGCTGGTTTTGCTTGCTATGATATAAATCTATAACACTGCTGCTTCGTTCCCATCAGTAGGACTTTAAGACAACATTTGCGTCTGCGTTAGGCTTTCACTTTTGGTAGACGTAGCTGCTTTTCCTGTTTAACTTAATCCATTGGATGCTAAGATCCCAAAAGCAATCTCCGTTGGCCCTATCAATAAGAGATTTTTTTATAAAAAAATTTAGACAGTATTTTAATTTTTTTTAAAGAAAGGCGAGATGAAATATTCTTGAATAACTAGTTTAGATTAGACTGTCGATGAATCGAGCCAAAGTATGAGCTGCTCTTACTAAACTAGGAGTTGGACTCGGAGAGGTTCTGTACTAGCTAGCATAGGTGTGGATAGTCTTCTGACGGAAAACTGTATGATTCTTTATTATATCTAGGAAAGGTTGAAAGGGTTTCTTAGCTTTCTTGAACACTCCGTATGGTGTAGGAGTGGTAAGATAAAGCTGGTAATGTACCATTGTCTAGTGAGGTGGTTAAATTTTTCATCTCTGGTAATAACTTGTTAGGAATTCAAAATACAATTGTTACTGTTCTATACCGTGTAGACATTAGAGGCCAATACCCTTATTATCTATTCTATCATGAAGAGGTAAAGTCCATATCAAGACTCTCTAAATTAAGAAAGATAAAATTCTTATTCTATTTCTTAATAGATATAATATCACTACAAAGATTACTGCACCGTTAGTCGTGAAATATCTATTACCAGTTGAATCTTATGAATTACATAAAAGTAGAATATGAGTGCTCCGAGGACTCGGACGGTAAGGATTGATCCCGTCAAGGTAATGAAATACATATTGGTTCCTCCATTGGTAAATGAGCACGTTGTCATTGGAAGGTTCAAAATGATTTGATCTATCGATTCTATTCTGTTAAATGAATGCAATGAGACAGTAGCTTTCTTCTTCATATGATGTTGGCCACTAAACTTGCTTGAAAACATTGAAGAAGGTCATTAATTTAGTATTTGATTGTAAGGTCAGCATGCAGTATCTATGTGTGTCCAGAATCTCATGCTGCATGACTTGTGCTTGACAGGCTGACGACGAACTGGGTTTACCTGCAGTCCCTCGTGCATCCATTCGTGGGTAGCGAGGGGTCCGGTCGAGTGGAGCAAGCTGGCTGTTTGTGGCTCATGCTAGGTGGCTGGCTGGATCAAGCTATGTAAACCTCTAAGTACAGATTTTCATATAATTTTTTTGTATTTTTTTGGGTATGGTTTTTTTATACCATTTTCTTTCCCTTTTACGTTTAGGGTTGGCTGGGCTCAGAGTGGTCTTGTGGATGTGCCCTAGTCTATTGGGGTTGTGGGGTTAAGGTAGAGTTGGAAACATTGTGGTAAACCCACTTCATTTTTTATGGATTTTGTTGGAAAATGCCATAAAAGATATTGAGGGATCTTTCTTTGGGAGGAAAGGGGGAGATTAAAGTTTGGATTCGGAGTTTAAGCGTTCCTCCTCACAGTAAAATCTAACGGTTGTGAATTTTTTAATTAAAAAATTATTTTAAATTTTATTTTATTTGGGCCGTGAGGTGCAGCCCCTACATCTCATTGGTGAGCTGCAACTCTCATCGCTCGTTGGATTTGGGGGCTCCCTCATGAGACGAGCGGGGCATGCGTTATTTCATCCGTTGGATTGATCTATTCAATGATGGGATGGATCATTATTAGAAATATGTAAATGCATTTTTTATTTAAAATAATTAAATACCAAATCGTTTATATTATAAAAAAAATAAGAAAGTCATTTTTACGCCTTTTGATTCTATTTGAATTTTGCTATTAAAAATATTTTAAATTGTTTTAATTTTTNTATATTTAAATTATTTTTTATTAATTCACTATATTTTCCCACATCTCTATTCATTTCTTTCCTTTAACCCAAAGCTAACTCACAATCCTTAACGGCTACTTTTTTTTGCCTACGTTTTAAATACTCAAATTCACAGCAACATAGTTTTCAAAATAATGAGGTAGCTGAGTTTACCGTCAAGAAAACAGAGGAAGGAAGAGGAAGAAAGGCAACAAGACCTTACAGAAAGGGAAGCTGGCCGCAGCACAAACTAGCCGTTACCGTTAAACTAGCCGTTACCTTTAAATATCACACTTTCACAGTTCCAATTCTCTCAGGACTCCATTATTTGGGAAGGAGGAGGGTGTGTCTTCGTATCTTCGTGACCTGTAATTTGATGTAAATCAAGTAAAGCAAATGATCAAGACTACCTTTATAAAGAGTGCCGTACCGTTATAGAAAAAAAAGGCCCATAGACTATGGTCGTGGATCGTTCGGTGCACGAGACTTCCTACGTCACGTCATCTAGGAGAGGTCAGATGGCGGCAAGGGCGGTGGTTTTATGAAAATTATCATGAAAAATCTATATTTCTATAGTTTTATTATTTTTTAATTGAGTAAATTTCAAATGACACATACGTCACATGCAAAACGACCTGTTCAAACAGTCACAACTGATTCTGATATATTTTTAGCCGGTCGCAAGCAGTGCGAGTGTTCCTTATGGTTCACAATAAAATAGTGATATGGGTTTCTTTCTCTTCATTTGCTACTGTCCATTCTTAAGTCTAAAGGCTAATCGTTCTTGATCAGGTAAAACGATTATATTGTCATCACAATATAGTGAAAAATCAACCATTATCATATTGATAAATAGGTCACATTGGTTAATAAATAAGTTGGATGGGGTCAATGAAACTTTTAATTTATTATTAAGATATTCATATCCCGCCATTCTTGGACAAGGGCGCAGCAGCAGCACATCAAATGTGAGAGGAAGTCATCAAACAACCCTCCCTGCAGGAATAAATATCCACTAAACACCTATACTGAATGGGGGAGGGGGGGGGGGTGCACCACACTAATGAGGTGTAGCGGCTGCATCTCACTGCTTGGACCGATAATTTAAATCCAAGTGCCCAAGTATAATTAAAAAAAAGAATAGATTTAATATATTCTTTTTCTTGAAAAAATAGATGTTGGATTCAGATCCAACGGTCATGGAGTGAGGCGAAGGGACTGCAACTCAACTGTGATTCTTAAGACTTTCATCGACAACCAGGAACAGTAAAAGAATAAATAATTGTACAACAATTTATGTGAAAAAATCTCAAATGGTAAAAAACTACAGACAAAAGAGGCGAGGTTTCACCATCATCAAAATTTTGGCTACAGGAGGAGACGTTTCAATCTTACAAAAGTCTAGCTCAAAATGGTAAAATGTATTGCTAATATGTATATATATGTATATATATGTGCATATGCAAAGCCGTTGGGCCAAGAAAATAAGGGATCCATGCAACGGGAGCAACGTTAAAATGGTCGAATCACGCTGCGAATTTTTCGAGTTGGGTCTTTAAACAGACAAATTGCATAAAACGAATTCAGGTCACACTTAACAAACCATTATCTCGTGACATGTAATCCATCCAAAATGCGTTAAACGAGAACATAATAGCATCTGATGCTATCATGCACAGCATATCCATGCTACTGTGTGGAAAGCAAATAAAATTGAACACAGGATATCCTCTAATATTTGGGGAAGATAAAATGATCATAACCAGAATAATTCTTATGCAGAAACTTACATTTATGTTCAGCATCTTACGAAGCTTCCTCCTGATGCAGCAAGTATAGCAGCAGCAAGACAATATCAATGAATATGCCATCAAGTCGTTACAGGCTTCTGCAGAAGCTGCAGATCACAGATTTCACAATTTCTCATATAAAAGCTTCACATCATTGTTTCAATTAAAACTCGAGAGGGCTCAGATGTAGAACACCTAAACGGAAAATTGGTTTGAATTCACCGAACATTTTTTCCTCTCGTACCAAAAATTTTTGAAAAAGTAAAGAAAAAAACTGTTTTTGGACTTTACATATTAGAAAGTTACTAAGAAAAACTGTTGTCCTGAAGTAACTTAGTTGTCATGAGTTCAGTCATGAAAAAAGGCCTTTTATATAGTACAAGGTAATATCATATAGTATACAACCAAAAGTGATTTGACCCTGTCCTGAACCTCGCATATAACTAGAGCTTCATTAATCAGGCTGCCCCTTTATTGGCTGTCGCTCAGCAGGTGACTTTTCGTTTTTATAAAACCAATGAATGTCAAGATCTTCCAATCCTGACAAATGTTTTGATTTTATACTAACATGAAATTTTTAAGAGAAGAATTAATTAAGCATTTAAAATGGTTCATCAACAAAGTGCTGAAATCACTCGTGCTGAGAGGAACAGCAAATTCAGAACAATGAACCCTTTTTTTGAGCTGTGCAACTCAGAAACATCATATATGGTAGCACAAATTTATAAGGATTTTGTGCAATCTGAAAATGAAAATTTGACAAGCCAGAATCTCATTATAAGAAATTTGATTAAACCTAGCCACCAAAGTTCTTATGCCTCAAAGGTGTAACTAACAGTAGTAAGTTATTCTGAAAATGAGTGGTGCCACTTACATATGTATCTTCCATTTGCCACACTAGCAATTCTAGCAAATGTGCCACAAGGAAAGAATAAAGTCTTTATGCCTGCACGACAAAAATGGAGCTGGTTCAACTAAAAGAACATTTACGATGGAAATGCTTAGCATTTTGATAAAATGATTTGAACCCTTTAATGGAAAAGGAAAAGTGTTCATCCTTTTTAATGAATATTAAATGTTAAATGCTGAGTCGACAACTTATGTATAGAGTAAGAAATATTTGTTAGAAAAAAAAAACAACTTTGCTGACAATTACATATTTTTTTTGTTTGGTCAGAAGAGTCCTCCGAAAATTTTGGTCTTGGATTAGTGATATGTTTCCTTTTTTTTTATATATGAACAGAGAAGAGAGGATAGGTTCATTACATTCAAAAAAAGATATGGAATTTGACCATATAATTAAAAATAAAAGAAAAACTTGGGAATATGTTCAGCAAAGGAGTGATGACTTGTTATCAAGATAGTATAAAACTAACGGAAAGTAAAGGGGCCAAACAGATGGGAGAAAAAAATATTAATATAACACCTACTTGCACTTAAAGGGCAAAATTGGAATGTTCCCACTATCCAGAAACAGGATTCGTTCTGTTTTCTTTTTAAATCATAACAAATGAATAGGCAAAGATCATAAATTGGTTTCTTAACTGCTGTTAAGGTACCACCAAACCCAAAAGCTTAGGTTTTTAACTGTAATACTCTAACTCGCCCCATCACACAAATGCATTTCGGGCTTAGAGAGCAGATTAAGCAGAAATCCACTCTACACCTTGTGCTGAAATATGTTCATCTAATATGGAGTTATAGGAATCAAACTTGACTGTTTGGTCAATACTGCTCTATCACCATGTTAAAGGGAAAAAAAAAAAACTAAATCCCCTCAACAGCTTAAGCTGGTAGCTGGAAATTCAAGCATGGGTTTTTACTCTTATAGTTCGGGCACATGTAAAATTAGCAACCTTGAAAGAAAAGAGAAGAAGATGAGGAAGTTGGGATATGTTTGCAAAGCTGCATGTATTATTACACAAAGCTCATAGCTCCTCACATAAGAAGTATGAACACTGATATAGGACACGGACACAACAAGACATAGCCATGCCGACACATTTTTTTGTACAAAAGAGAGCACGACACGTTGAAGACACATTAATTAAAATCATAATTTATTATTTATCTAATTGATGAACAATACTATATTATATCAAATTATTGATAAATATGCCACAAAATT
>JAODPA010106338.1:0-13791 GCA_025585075.1 Nepenthes mirabilis
TGATGGATTGTTTTTTTCTGGTTTTTTTTTTTTTTTTTGACGACGATCTCTTTCAGGCACGACGAGTTCCGGAGGAGTATCGGCGACGGTCTTCTCTCTCCTCAACCGCTGCTCGTACCCTGTTTGGCCGGGCACCTTATCCAGCAGCGGTCCCACACTCGGCGACGGAGGCTTCGCATTACCACCCGGCGCCACCATCCAGCTCACCGCTCCACAAGGCTGGTCCGGCCGCTTCTGGGCTAGAACTGGCTGCACCTTCGACGAATCAGGCGTCGGTAACTGCACCACAGGAGATTGCGGCGGTGTCCACTGCACCGGCGGAGGCGTACCGCCGGTGTCCCTGGCGGAGTTCACTATCGACGGGAGCGGAGGACAGGACTTCTACGACGTCAGCCTGGTCGATGGATACAACGTCGGCGTCGGTGTGAAACCGTCCGGCGGAACCGGGAAGTGCCAGTACGCAGGATGCGTGACGGATCTGAACGCCAGTTGCCCTCCTGAGCTAAGGGTGACCGATCCGAGACAGGGTGGGTCGGTGGTGGCGTGCAAGAGTGCATGCGCCGCATTCAAAGCGCCGGAGTTCTGTTGTACCGGCGATCATGCATCCCCGCAGACGTGCTCGCCGTCGCAGTACTCGGAGATGTTCAAGAACGCGTGTCCCACGGCGTACAGTTACGCGTATGACGATGCGTCTAGTACGTGCACTTGCACCGGCTCTGACTACCTGATCACCTTCTGCCCGACCGCAGCCGATATATGACCATCCCTGGGTCCCCTTCCCTTCCCTGGTCATTATTTACCAATTATTATTTTTTCCTGGTAATTGTTGACTTTGTTCCCCCCTATGGAGGAGTCCCTTTTAATTATTTGTCCCTCAAAAATGCTATTTTTCTTTTATTTTTTTTGGGTAATATAAAGTTATCTAAATGCCTTTTTAGACTATATTTTTTAACTATGTTATTTGGGCAAATTTTAGCTACCAGTCTAAAGACGAAGCACAAAAATACTTGGGAGTATAAAATTGTTAAAATTTATCATCCAAAAGTCACAGCAACTTTGAGTATTTTAGTAAATCTTTAAAAAATTGTACGTTATGAGGCATAAAAATATATAAATGTTTTTCTTTTGTTTTTTAAATCCCACGTAGATGTACAATGCTGAACTGAAATTGTCCAAAAAACTTGCAAATATAAGCTTTTGTATGAGTTTGCTTAACGAGCTGAATGTGAGTAGAACTGGCATATGAAAATAGTAAACATACCAAGTATAAAATATCACGATTTCAAGCAAATATCATATCACTTTTAAAATATTATAAAATATACTTGCTTAATGTACATAATGTAACATTCCATTTCATATTTTCATGGAAATAATTGATGCCATCACTGCTTTTCTTGGTTTGACATAAAACAACGTTGTCCGCGTGCAATTAAGTTTAATCTCAAGTATGTTGATGGATCTCTCAAAATTTTTGAAGAGACTCGAGGCAAAACTAATTCCGTAAACTGGTCCAATAGATAAACATTGTCGAGGAGCACAGACCCGCCACAGAGTTGTCGGTTATGAAAAAGCACGTTTTGGTGCTAACGTGTTTCGACCCCGAAAATTATAGCGGAAGCAATATATATATATATATATCCGATACACGTAAAGGATATTTATTTCTAGATGTTAACGATACAAGCATGCACGAATTAAATAATTAAGAGCAATAAAGATAAAGACTCAATTTTTGGTGACGAAGTGAAAACTCGATACCCACGGTATCGAGAAAAACACTTCGGGCTTCAACGGCTAGGGAAGCAATGCACTATGAAAATCAACTTACAGACCAGATGGTAACGACGCGCTAACCTAGCCGACTTACTCCCGTCACGTGATCCCTACAAAGGAACTCCTTGGATTTGCCCGCGACAACGGAACCGGACACCTTCCGGTCTTCACGTCAATCTTCCCTCGAACCACTTGAGTTTCCAATCACGAACGAGTCTCCTTCTTCACGAACCAAAGTCTCCAACGATAGTAGAAGGATAAAAGTTTTAATGGTGAAAGAAAAAAATGGTAAAAAAACTCCTTAGATCATGAAACTCAAAGTTATGTCTTTTGGTTTTCTCAAGAGAGACTAAATCAATGTTGCATGAACGGCTTTTCTCTCAAGTTTGAAGACTTCACAAATTATCAATTGAGGCTGTGGCATGCTTAAGGTTTGAAGAAAATAAGGTATCAATTTATAGTGGAGCCAAAAAAGCATTTGAAAATTCTGCCCGTTGGACCGGCGCTCGAGCGGCCGTAAGGTTTCGTGAGAAACCATGCGGGGGCTCGAGCGGGGCTCGAACACGCAGCGAGCGGCCCCCCTACTGGATTTTCGGCTCGAGCGGTTCTCGAGCTCCTGGCGAGTCGGGGACGTTCTGGATTTTGGGCTCGAGCGGGTATCGAGCGAGAGGCGAGCGGGAAGGCTTAGGGCAGGCTCGAGCGAATGGAAGGCGGACCGAACGGACTTTAACCCGACAACCCACAACCCGACATCAATACAATAATACATATGGTCACGGAATATGCCAATAAGACAAATGTCTCTAACAGGTTAAGTCGGGTTATCAAGGTTGGCCCTACACCGAATATATAAGAAAGTCTTATCGATGTACAAATTGAGACCTCACCCAAATAAAATTTCCTAAAATTGATTATCTTCCAAACAGAGCCATCACAGAAAATTTAAAAATAAAAAAACAAAAAACCACTTCCTGCAACTTCAATGCATGACAAATTTACACACAATCAAGACACAATGAGACTCCTTTCTCATTCAAGGCCTTCGGCCAACAGTTTTACCTCATCCAACATGCCACTTTTTTTCATTTTCCCTTTTTCTTACATTTCTCTGTACACTTCAGAGCTTCATCTGAAAATCAAACCTAGATAGCTTACTCCCACCTGACCCCCCCTCCCTAAATGACAATTGAGTAGGTCAGCCAAATCACAGATACCTTTTCCTACAATAAAAACCCGAGAAAAATTACCGTCCAAAAAGAGCATAGTGTGGGGAAACTTTTTCAGAGCAGCCGATATTTTGCGGATGCTCCTTTCAGGCTGCCACTACCACTGGGGTAAACGCCAAACTGGAGGCGATTAAACCATGACAACTTTAACTCACTAGCACCGGTGCATTGTCCATCTCCCTCATCTTCATTGCTGAAGAGGGTTTGGTCGGAGCAGTCCAATGACGCGCCACATGCCAAGTTGTAAGACTGGCAGGCCGAATGGCACACTCGTAGTCTGTTGTCACCATCCTCGTCACACTTTTGAATCGAGATCTGGAGAAAAACAAGCCACAAAAGTAAATGACAAAGTGCACATCGTAGACAAGCTATCAATACGTGGTGCAAATAACTGATTTTTAATTCTACTATGTGTTGTGCTGAGGGATGAATGGCGTGTGCTTTAGAGACCATGGCTAACTTTCTTTCCTCTCCTCGTGGACTGCGTAAGTTGAGCTAATCTTCCATTTCATTTCAAGTATATATATGAAAACAATTATCGTCAAATATGAAACAAATATATTCTAGAACTATTGTCTTAAAATATTTGACAAGAAAATAAGAGAATAAATGCCTCTAAAGCACCGCGGCAATGATTATCACAGTAGAAAATACCCGGATGCCAGTCATTCAAGTCTCAATCTATGCTCTAACCTGAGAAGAGTATATGAATCAACCAGTAGGTTTCTGACTTTCAAGTTAATTTGTCAAGCTTGCTTCTTCAACAGCCAAATTGAGCTTTGCCCACAATTAGTCTAGACCACCAACTACATGGCACACTTAAAGCTCAATCATTGCCAAAGGTCATCTCACTAATTTTTCTTTGGACATGTTTCATGGGATTTATAATTATCATGTAATCAACAAACCTAAAAGTTAGAGTATGTTTTAATAAAAGAAAATATGAAATAAAGGAAAATAGTAAGGAAAATATAAAATGGAAAAACAATAAAAAAAAAATTTCTTTCTTTTTGTTTGGATGTTACATAAATTCATATTGAAAAGAGCATATATTTTCATGGAAAGTATTTTAATTGTTTGGTTATCCGAAAAAAAAAAAAAACTAAATAGAAGAAAAATGCATGCCTTTATTATAAAAATTCAATTTTTTCCATCCATTTTTTGATTTTCCACTTGATTTTAAATGGAGAATATTTTCAAAAAAACATCAATATTTTTATACATTTTCAGTGCTATTTTTTTCCTAAAATTTTTCATCCAATTCAAACATCAAAAAACATCAATAAGCTGCACCATAAACCCAGGAATTTTTGCTCACAAAATAGCTGAGTACAAGATAAAAGCCAATAACATTCCCACTTCTCAAATTCTCAGAAGATGATTGGTTGAACTTTAAGAACATGCAGAATGAAGCTGATTTAACAAGATAGATTCACCTCGATCAAAAATAAACCAATTTGGTAGGGTGGATCCCATTGTTCCATTTGATTCTCTTAGGGTTGGGGAAATTAAAATGAAAGCAAAGAGTGTACGATGATTAGCAACCATAATCATGTAAAGGAGCCATCCACTTACCCAACAAGCAAGTCGCTTGGCAGCTGCATCGCAGTAGCTACCACCAAAAATATTAAATAACTTGCGGGCACCACCTGGAAACAGCCGGTGATAGTTGGGCATGACAACTACCTCTTCTAGCTGCTGTAGTATGCTTGGTTCACTTGGAGCACAATGTTGCCCAGACAAATCGCTCTCGAGCACATTTTTGCAAACCGAGAGACTGGAAAGTAACATAGAGCTGTTCTGGCATGTGTAGCCTGCATAATCTGAGCACCGGAATTCACAGATACCATTATCACATACCCCACCATGGAGACTGCATTGCTCATCACAAACAGCTGCACGCAACAAAAAGATAATGTCATGGACAGCGATGAAGGAATTGTTCATATATAACAGACGTCAAAAACGCATCAGATTGTCGGTAAAAGATGCTCTTCCATTATAAGCCGTCAGAGGTTTCCCGTATGCATTAAACCGACATTTAGAGGGTTCCTAAAGCACAAAGCCCTAATATACTAACCCCAAATGGGCATCTTCTCGTCAGTGAATCAAAGCAACCCCAAAACAAAAACTGAGAGGGTCAAGAAAAGCAAGTCTTCACAGTTAATTTTATGTATCAGTTTATGCTCTTCATTTGCAGAAAAGGAGTTGTAGTCTTTCTTTTAGGTGATGCCGTCTGTTTCTCAGATATTTGGCTAAAGCAAATTAAATTGGGAGGGGAACCAAGCAAAATTGCAGGATTAAGATCAGATGTCTTCAAATTACCAGTTGAGCAGTCAAGACCCGTGTATCCATTCTTACACTCGCAAACTCCATTCTCAAGGCACTTGCCATGTTCAGTACAGTTGCTAGGGCAGGAGCCTGCAAATAAAATTTTCAAAAAAAATCAAAAGCTGAGGCAACAATAGTAGCTTGCCTATATTTCCATAAATTGAACAAAAAAAAAGGATGGCCTGGTGCATAAGGCTTCCTGCATTGCAAATCTAGAGAAGATAAAATGCATGCAAACTTATCCCTATATTACAAGAGATATTTCCATGACATTAAACTAGAGAGCAAAAAAAAAAGCAACTCACGTTTACTACAATCGTGGCCATGGAAACCCAGAAAGCAGTAGCACCTTCCAATCTTACAGTCTCCATTGAAATTACAGGAATTTGGGCATTGCTCCACCACAGGAAGTGGCGAAGGGCTACAAAGTTCATGGTAAGCTGGGCAGATCAATTCACCTAGAGGGTACAACAACATAGATTTAAGGTGGCAGAAAACAAGCTTACAGACTTTTACTGCTAATGACTGCACTAAAATGAGCATCATTACCATTGAAACCAGGAAACTGTACTGGTCCACCAGCTTCAGGGCATACTTTCCATAAGTTATCAACAGCAACCTAAAATAACAAGATGGTAAGAAAATTAAAGAAATTCCTAAGGGAGGGCCAACAAAATTTAGAGTTGGTAAACTGGTCTCATAACCATAAAAGCCACCAATATTTGTAACACAAATACAGCACTATCACATGAAAATTCAAGAATATAAAGCATCTGGGTCATGATTTTCCTTGGCAAAAATGCAAATTAACCAATTTATGAGGGAAATGCAACTGGATTCTTTATTAACTAAAAGTTGAAGAGTCGAGTACATTAAGTCATCAATTGACTGCTACAGAGTTTGGCACACAACATTGTTGGGTAAATTTTGGGTATCATAAACCACAAAGACTTTAGCCATAGGGAGTCTAAATCAGCAAGATGGCCACTTGTGATCTAGTTTGGTCACAACATCGTCTCAGAAATTGTCATCAATGAATCATAAATAAATTGCAACTTTAGTAATCAAAGGACCAATTTCAATTCTCTCTTTTGATGTTCTCCCAATTTTCCTCACTCAATGATACTATCTCCATCCAAACTTGATAAACCTAACAAACGCAACCCTAAGTGTGAACTGTGGACTAGTTGGTTGGAAGATGCAAAATAGTACTTTCAGAATATTATGCATCCAAATCATACCTCCTTTTTGTCCTCTCTCTCCTCTCTTTTTCTCAATGATATATAGATTTCTGCCATACTTGAGATAAGATAAACAAAACAGCTTTCCCATCAAAAGAAGGCAAAACATGTATATCAGGTCTGAGTCACATTGTAAGAAGAAATAATGCAGTAAAACTGATAAAGCCATGCCTCCAGTGTGTTGTTTACACATCTGTGCTGGTAGCAACCATTTCCTTGGGTGACAGAACCGCGTACAAATCCAGTGCGAACTAATGACGAGGCCATACACCTGCAAGAGAAAAAAAAATTATAATTAGTAAAATCCACCCAACCATGAAGATCTGAAATTTCAAGCACAAATCTCCCATTGAGCAGTTGGCCTGTTGGCATTACAGGTGCCTACCGTAATTTCTTCAGACCAACTGATTAACTACCAGGCATACTTGAACAAAACATTACCAGGAATAAATCTCACCTGGAGTTACTTCCCCGCACTTCTCCCAACATTCTGTCAGGTGCCCTTGCGCTCTTAGTGTCTGTACACGACCCATCAGAATATGCTACATAATAGGTGCAATAATCGGCCAGCGACGATTGTCCACCTGCAGTAATTGAAATTCAGAAGTAGGCAGCCATTTTTTTGGGATGATCAGGTCGATAGATGCTAGTGATAGAACAGTCATATTTACACATCCTAACAGGCCGCTGCTTTTATTCCCAGGGTAATGAGCTAGCACACATCCCAAAACAACAAAAACACGTAGTGCTATTTTAACTAACAAAATACAATCGTCATTGACACCCCGACAGTCAAGACCAATGCGTGTAGTAACCCCAAATTCTTTCCTTGCCACTAGGTCAGCTAATCATAATTTATTTCCCAGATGGTCATCTGTTTCCCACTAATCAGTTTCCCAGATGAATTAGCTAAACGATGATCCCATCAAATCCCAGCTAGTTATACAGATTCTCAAGGGTCAAAACTCAAACATCAGGAGTCTTAATATCAGTTTTAACTTAATGAGTATCTAGTTATCAAGTTGCAACAGTGGGATCAAGATAAGTATAAAGCTCCAAACATAAGAACATAGGACACAAACTTCATCCCAACTGAGGAAGAGGGGAAAAAACCAGGCATGAGAACACACCTTTGTTAGCCTGTGGAAAGTAGCGGGCCCATGAAGGGAGGTCACCGCTATAGTTCACAATAGGGCAGTAGCCCTCAGCCTCCCTATTATACGTACAGCCTGACAATTGTGTATTGTTGCAATAATATGCCCCCTTCCACTGATTGCAAGGAGAGGTTACAAATTCAGTCCCTTGGTTGCGGCCCCAATCAAGTCGGTCTGCCATGCTATAATTGGCCTCATACCATCCACTATCCTCTAATAAAGCTAGAGTCATTATCGAAACAACCGAACGTGTGTCCACAGAGCCCGTCATGATCTCATTCATCAAAAGCCTTTTCTCCCAGTGAGATCCTGCAGGCATGTCGCACTATGTAAGACTAATTGAACTGCTAAAAGCTCACCTATCCAAAAGAATCAGAAATGCTATCAGCAAGAATCTACGTATGGATTAAAGAAGCAAGAATTGTTCAAATAGTCCTAGCAATGTCTTGTTATTTCTCCATTTTGGGCGGTAATATGGCTGTGTTGCTATGGATTCAGATCCAATAGTTAAGTCAACAAACAATAACACAACTCAACAATAATTGGAGGAGTGAGGGGGAAACAGGGAAAAGGAATAAATGATTGAGACCTGATGTGCCTCGTCCTCCTCCATCTTCCAGCTCTAAACCATTAAAACTCTCGGAAAATGCCTGACAGGGAAATCAAACATGAAGTTTTATTTTCTTTTCAGTAATAATTTAACATGTTAAATACCGACTGCCACAAACATTTCTAGGTGATGTCATTCAGAAATAAAGATACAAACCGCATGTACCCCATAATGATATCTAGAGTGCATGATAACACGAGGGAGCACCACACGTGTGACCATTCGGCCAAGCCTTTCATCCATTTTTTGTTGTATAACCTGCAAAAGAATATGAAGATTAAAATTAAGGGAACAGAAGTGAGACTCAAAGCAAATGGAAAAGATATCAGATATTGAAAACTTGAGGACAGAGACATTATGCAAAATTTTATCATACACATAATAAATACAGTAGCATCAATAATCAATTCATCTCACTGTGGCCAAATAGTCAGCTAGACCTAATATGAGTTCTAATAGCAAATAAACCAGTAGAGGTAAAGCAGATAAGACAAAAACGTACAAATGCATGCCTCACAAGAAAAGTAGGCAGGATCATTAAGGAACCAAGCTACTTGCATTCAGCTTCAAGATTGATCAGGGGCTTAGAACTCATAATAACTTAGGTCAAGAAACTTAACAACTCTAACTCGATTATAAATGTTTTTATTCAAGGAGAAAAAAAATTGAGCAAAGCACCACTTAGTACATTGTCTTATAATAAATCGAGGGATGACCAAAAAAACCTACCCAATACAGCCAGACATATATTGACCATTCAGGTATAACCAGAAATACACGATAGGATTTGGGTAAACTATGCCTCAACTCACACTCAACCTGAATATCGTGTGTAATATATAATATAAAATAATACATAAGTACTAACTGAACCCCAGCATAAACTCAATACTTATGTTTTACTTTATATATTGTAGATTATAGTTTTGAAATAGCACATGCTTGATAGCCACAGAGATTTCAGTTGTTTTATAAATTTAAGATTCAGAATATTTATATTCTCATTCAATAATTGAAAGTATTTTCAAAAGTTTCATGAGATAAATGATGTTGAATGCATTGAAAATTTGAATATTTATTGATAAATTATATTGTTGACTTAATTGACTAAAAACTAAACTAATGTTGTCAAATTTTTTATTTTTCCACTAAGATGGATAAAACATTTTGCGTTGAGTTTGGGTTTAGGTATAAGCCAAAATATTGATTTTCTACCCAACCCAAAGTATAATGGATTGTGTTTGGGTTAAGAGTTAAAAGTATTGGGTTGGATTTGATTTTGACTTCCCCGACCCATTGTCATCCCTAAAATCAAATACTTATGACTAGACTTTAGAATAGATATTTAGAAGCCCAACCTTGGTTAATTCAAGCTCAACCCATAAAGTTAATGAGATGAGTGCGAGCCTAAATATAAACTTGTCAAATTAACGAGATAAGCCAGAGCAAAGTAATACTTTGCTCTGCTCACTTATAGCCTCATACGAAAGTTTTATTTTCCAATCTATGTTGAAACTCTTTTGCCTAGGTGATAAAGGCATCAATAATTGGATCCTGACGAGATAGAGGGTCCCATACAAGCTTGCACAAATGTTTATCATTCCATTTGTACATAAGCATTAGATTGACAATAAAGCATACTGCTGAAACACAATCACATGCATGACAGACGAGCAAACATTAATTGATGCTTACCACACAGAAAAAAACTCACCATAGTTTTTACTATCACAACTTCAGAAAACAAAAAGATGCAAATCATGACAATGTTTCCCAATCTCATTTTAAGAGCCAGTATTATCATAGGCGATTATACAAGATAAGAGACAATTATTAGTTGGTTATCTACTTTTACTTTAGGAGTTCCCAAACGGAGCAATAAATGACATTGACTCAGAAGTGACCAAAGATTCTGGTGTATCTATGACATTGCATTCCTAGTTGAACCGCAGGTAAAGATTCCAAATTACTGCATATACACCAAGATGAATACTCATAATGCTGTTGCTTCCTTACAAAATATTTTGCTCAGACTAAACACAGAGTTTTCATACTTTTTTGTTACCACCTGCAGTGCCTACCACATTTCAGAATCAAAAAAAATTACCTGACTCCTCCGCCTTTTCCTTTCATCCCGAAAATGTGCAAAAGCATGAGGATCAAAACCAAGTACATGCATTACCTGGATAATGAACCAAGTTGGTTAGCATAACAGAAGCACCCCCTGCACATGTATTTTGTTAACCCAAGATTCAAACAACCTCGTGTATGAGAGTAGCAGATAGTAAGGTTTCTGCTTCCGCTGTCAAATGGCGAGGAGCAACATTTACATGCCCTACAAATGGAACAATTTCATAAATATTTGATATGAAAGTGCAATGACTGTAGCCTATCAAGTTACATAACTAAATTACCAGCAATAGCACGTCCCCATTGATCCCGTTCACATGCCACAGCCCAAGCAAGGGTGTTGCCAGTTGTTGGTCTTGTTGTAACTAAAAGAACTAAATCGGCATTGGCAACACCATCTGAAGGAAGAGAAACAAGTAGGATCAAACATATACATAGGACGAGAGGCTAGTTGTCTTTGATTATGGTTAAAAATGATTGCCAGACATCATGACAAACAACCTTCTACATATTCACGGGGAAGCTGTACGCCTCCATCCTGGCCACATGCCGAATATCCACTCAACCGCAAGTTTCCACTTACAGGCTCGACAGCTAAGGCTCTTCTGAACCAGTCTGCTGTTTGTCCTAGAGCCTGTCAGTTCATTTAAGAGTTAGTCTATCTGTCCTCGTTGATATAATTGATATATATTCAAAACTCATTCAAGTAGATATACAAAACCTTTCAAAAAATTTAACATGCTAAATATTGAAGTTCAAGGTCATAGTGCCGAAAAATCCATGTATAACACAACCATGCCAACTTGTTTTTTTTTTTTTTTTTTTTTTTTTTTTTTTTCTGGCACTTCTATGATATTTGTGTTTAAACAAAAGAGTCTAGCATAGGAATAATTCTTAGTTAGAAAAGCACTTTTTTTTGGTAAGTACTTAGTTAGAAAAACACGATCATTTCATCAAAGGGAAAAAAAAAGACTGTTTCTTTGCAAGATTCAGCTAACAAACATTCTCTTGTGGTCTGGAGACATCAACAAGAAGGCTGAGGATCAACATGCAAATAAAGACCCAATGTATACCAGATCCATTCAGCTTTGCTAGGCAGAGCAAAATACTTCTTTATGAATGTTGACTAAATATCATAAGTAATGAGCTCCTGGTTAGGCAATCATTTGATAACCAAATTAATGAAACTAAACAATTCAATCCACTTCCAAACAAATGACCCTCCTCATGTAGAGGAAGAGGGGAGAAAGCAAGCAAGAGTTCAAGTTAATTAGAATATCAATACATGATTCTTCCAAAAATATAGAAAATAAAGCAAATGGGAATGACGATGAGACCTTGTGGAGGCGATGCCTTTTGTCCTCCCCAGATATATCATCCAAAGTGCAGTTATACCAGCAGTCACCGGAAATGGGAGGATCACCTTGAGCATTGCAGGAAGGAGTGGGTGCAGAGGTCATAGGCTCCCCAAGCTGGTCATCAAAAGTAAAAGAAATGAATGAATTAGCAAAACCAGCATAACTATTCTACTAGTATGCAAATTAATTGGTAAATTCACCTTAACAATGTCACCAACATTTCGACAATCTCGATCAGGTGAGTGACCAACGGCATCATAATTTAAATATATTCTAATAGGCTGCTTTGCATCCTTCGGGTGCTTTGCCGATTCTGAAATACCAAGCAATGCCCTTCCTTTTCGGTAAAGTGGTTCCGAGAGACCAGATCCCTCGTATACTTGTGGGGTAACAGAATACACCTGGCGACCAGGTCGCTTCCGTTGTTGAATAATTTGATCATGTATACATGAATGTGAATTAATATTCTTACTTCCCCTTTCCTGACCTCCTAGCCATTCTAGATGGTGTTCAACGGATTTTGCTTCAATAATTTTGAACAATTCCAATACCAATACAATCTGCAGCAGAAGTTAAAGAACATTACGAGGAAAAAAGGAAAACGACAACTGTCATCATGTTCTTCACAGTAATGTGGTAAAGAACAGAATCCTAATGTCAATTTTTATGTGCTCCGATGGAATCAACCAGACAGAACTTATCCCTATTTTTTAAAAATCGCTAGTACCCATTTGGAAAACCCAGAACAAACTAAAATGCGATCAAAAAATATTTCGAGAAACAAATCAAAGCAATAAATTATTGTAAACAAAAGAAAAGGAAAAAGTCCTCTTACTCAAATTAAGAGGAAAAAAGCACCACACAAATTCTTCCGATTCAGATCACTCAAGTAAAAGCGTAACGTATCATCCACAGAGTACAAAAAATCTTAACAAAGGAAGGAGAAAAGTGTAATAATTAATAAGGCAGAGATCTGCTGAACGGTGGAAGCGGTAAATACCAAAATAGTGTCCTCTCAGAAGACTTCATCCTTTTTTACCAATAATTCATACCAAAACAAAACCCACATCACTAGAACAACTAATTTCACTTTCAACACAAACTCATTTCCAAGCCCCCCACGCAAATCCATTTTTTGAGCACCGCTTCTCATCTAGCTTAAAACCGTAAAGAATTTCGGAGCTTTACCTCGGACAACTAAAGCCCTAAGTTTCGAGATGTAGTATGATTGAGAAACCAAAAAAAAAAAAAAAAAAAATTAGAGCTTACCACGAATAAAAAAGCAGCGAATCGAAGCTTATGTATAAATCGTAACTTGAACAAAAACCCAGTACATTGACCGCTCTGAGTTTTCACCTCCATGAAACGGACGCGTTGTCGAGTAAGCATAGAAAAGACGTCGTGTCCATCAATACCCCAGCAATTTTCCGATCTGCTCCACCAAGAAAATTCGCCGGCGACACAGCATTTCCCAAAAAATTCCAAGGAGAGATTCCAAGAATTGGATGTATGTACGTCAGATTCGATTAATTTGCACCAAAGAAAATCAGGGTCGTTAGTTTTCTGATAGAGGTTGAACGGAGATGAAGACTGAGACTAGTTCTTCGAGGTTCAGGTGGATGTGTAAATTTGAAGCAAAGATGTGAATTCACACAGCTCTTTTTCCTAAAGTGTTTAAGTCTTGGATATTAGTAAACCAGATAAACAGACAGCTTGAGTATGAAAGCTGAGGAGAAGAAATAGACGGAGAGTGCACTAATGACGGATTAGGTGAGAGCTGTTAGACACATTTGTTTTATTTATCTTCTTTTTGTTAAACATTATCGAAATATTTCAAAAATATTTAATATAATTGAATAATAATTCGACCTGAAAAAATAAATGATGAACAAGTACATTTGTTGACCGGACTTCTCCTTATTAGTTTACATTGTTAAAAATCTTCTTCTATTTTTTAATATATTC
>JAODPA010106360.1:0-14047 GCA_025585075.1 Nepenthes mirabilis
AATTAGAATATGTTTGAGTATTTAAAATAATAAATACTCAAAGAGGTAAAGAAAAATTAATAATAAAAGAAAGAAGATTGGAATACACTGACTTTATTCTTGAGACTAGTAAAAATTATTTGAATTCCTCTAAGTTTTCTCATTTTATAGCATTCTTTCTATCTTTCTCTCTCTTTTCTTCAAAATTAAGTAGAAATGACTGAAAATCATCAAATAGAGTTTTATATAAAGAATTGACGCATATGTACCTATTAGACGTGTATCAAATGCTACATTATAAATCAAGTAGAAATAACTAAAAATCACTTTACAGTATTTTTTCTATCTTTCTCTCTCTTCCGCTCTTTCTTTCTCTTCTTTTTAAAATCAAGTAGAAATGACTAAAAATCATCAAATAAAGTTTTATATAAAAAATTGATACATGTATACCTATTAGGCACGCATCAAATGTAAATCATACAATATATGAGAATCCGAGATGCACGAATTAGAAATCCATGTTTTGTATTAAACATGCACATATATCCCTTAGATGCACATTCAAAGTGGCCAATTTACTTAAAATACGCATGAGTGCCCTAGATATATTCTTTATGTATGACTTTATTATCCAAAATACGTATATGTGTGAATCAGATGTTAGTTACGCATTATTCGTTTAACTTATTCCTATCAAAAAATTAATTTTGATGTAAAAGCACCAATTGAAATCAATATTTTTATTAACTTAATTAATAAATTATCATTGAAATATAATTCGGGATTCATACCTCATAATAACAGTAGAGGTGAAATGGGTACGACAACAAAAAGATGCTAACTAATATTAATTTTTAATTACATTTTCTAAGAATAGTTATTTAAATGATAAAATACACCATAAAATATTAATAAAAACCGTGCAAGAACAAGAAAATGAATATACAGGAAGGGTTACCTTCCCAAAGAATGGGAGACACGGGCAAACTTGCAACCACAACAAAAATATTTTCGCAAGAACCCTAAAAAATATGCAAAGTAAACAAATTTGCAAGAATGTAGTTCTTCTCAAAGAAGATGTTCAATTTCCAATTGTATTCTGAATCCTGGACCTTTATTTCTCTTTGGTTGATGATGAAGATGAAAACGATAAGCTGCTCGATATGGATGACTTATTTTGCTTGATCTTCAACCATAGAGAGTAGATTATTCACTCAAATTGCAGGAGGCTGACAGAGATAAAATGGTCTAGAAATGGGGTTTGGGTGTCATTTTGTATCTCTGTTTATCCAAATGGATTTCCTCCTCTGGTTGGAAAAGAGCTTGGATTAGTGGGTGGCAAGTATCCATATGCTGGCTGCTGATTTGAGTCTGATGATCCGAATCTCTCTCCATTGCTGCCAAAGCCACCTTGTCCTTGTGGTCTGCAATCACACCCAAGGCACAAGGACTTATATTATTTCCCCTTTTTTTTTTCAGTAGCCATAGCAAAAAGAATCCATTCTGATATGAGCAATTATGATGTGTTGTTACAGTTAACCAGTATTTACAAGAAAGAATGAGAAATGAAGACTACTTGTTCTTAATTCCCTTTATATCCCTACTATTTTTGAGGGGAAAGGGAAACAACAGCAAGAATTATTATAGTAAAAAAACTGTAATATCCCATCCCTAATTTGTATATTATAATATCATTAATTATCTGAATTAGGTAAGTTTTGAAAATAATTGCACCTTTGAATTGAATGCGATTTGTCCCTCCTTGCACTTGATGAGCACTCAACTAGCGTTCATATACCAGTCTATGTATATAAGTGATTTTGGGCAATTTCGGGGAAAAAAAATGAGAGAAGAGAGAGAAAGTGAATAAAGTTGGTTTCAAAGCGATTTTGTGTTAAATTCGATTCAAGACAACCGTATCTAAACTTTTTTATTTTTTCATTGTTGACATCTTTTAATTTTTTTTTATTACTGTTTATATTTATATGCATGTGTCCCTCTTGAATATATATATTATGTAATGCCCGGATATTTTATTGAGGAGATTGAAATTCAATTGGGTGAAATTGAATTTATTATGTATATTAGAAGAAAATAAAAATGTATATATTTATGAGATAGTAATAATTTATTATTGCAAGTTGATTTGAGTTGTATTCAAAATCCTCCACTTTTGCAATGTTTCAAAATCAAATTATTATACATTTATGGATGTTTATACATCCATGCCTTTTGTTATTAAATGACTTACCCTAAAGTATTAAATCTCACCCCTTCCTCATCTCGGCTACAGTAAGCATGTGTCCGGGGAGTATTCATCTTATTTTTAGTTTGATAATTAATTAAAAAATAATAAAGAGAAATAATATGAACCTTAAGGCATTCTCACCTCACCCCTTCATCCTCTCCTCTTTTATTTAAGTAGAGGTTGCCTCTCACCCTTATTTTGGCTACACTCATTTTGTAGGTTTTTAAGGGTGAGAGAGAATCGTGAGTTAAGGAGATAAAAAATTAAAAGCAAACACCCTGGCCTTCTTCCATTGGGCATTGAATCGATCCTTTGGTGGGGAAGCAGTGGTGGCCATTTGTGTTTAAAACCTTCTGTTTTCATGCATCTTAAGATAAGTGAAATATCTATTATTATTGGATATTTGAATTCTTTATACTCATTAGTTGGAATTCATGAGATTTTCTTTACTTTTATTGGTTCCAGTTATAAAATAATATAATAAGTACAAGAGAGATACACTTAATTTTATGTTTGTGTGATTCAATTTTGTATCCTTTTTTATGTGACGTTTGATTGACTTTTGAATCAACATTCGAATGTCACACTATTGTTGGGCCATTGTTTGAACAACATTTGAACACCAATGTGTGATTGGCTAATTATAAAGATTTTCAAAGTATACTAGTTTCAAAGGCTAAAATACCCAAAATGCTCTTTATGAAGGAATGAATTCAAAAAATTTTCTTCCATATTCAATTATTATATGTTACTATTAATTATTTACTTATATTTTTATATTTTTAACTAGCAACTTACTTGCATTTAACATAATCAAAACAAGTGAATTTTTTGTGTTTGTGTCCCAAAATCGACCCTCACGCTTAAGTGTGCTTAGAAGTCAACTTGGCTAGTATCTAACCTCCAACGAAAATAGGGGAGCCGCACAATTCTTTGTGGCTATAAAATTCGAACGGTGACACCTAACACACTGTGCTTCTATTAAGTTAGAACTCAACACTTGCTAATAGAACCACAGTTTGCTTATTATATAATGGGTGATCTTGTTAATGGAACCCTTGTCCATGACATTATTCCAAGGAAATCATGCTCCTAATAATATTTACCGTAAGAAAAGTTACCTGGAATGCAGCATGTTACCGTGCGAGTGTTGCCCCATATATGCACCTGGGACATCAAATTTAAGTGTTAAGGTATTTGATTAAGCTCAGACAGAAAAGAAGAGGGAAAAGACACACAACGCAATCTGGTTCAGATGCCCCTATGATGCATCAGGTTAACAAGGAATTATGGATGAATAGGATGGTCAGTGAGGCATAAAAGACCTGATGGATGAGGGATAAAACTTGAATTCAGAATTGCTGCCGGAGCTGCCGAATGGGGAAATGCTCCTTGCCAGGATGCCAAGGAAGGAAACTGCAGAAGAAAGAGCAGAGATTATATGACTTCTTAATTTTGGTTTGGAGGAACCTTAAAAAAATGCTGAATTGAAATCCGACGTGAAGATGGAACTTAGAACTAATTTCTTAGCAAAGGCCTCAGCCTCCATAACCTGCTCTTATATGACCTATGCATAGACATTTTTATTAATTTGTTACTTATTTTGGTAGTGGAAAATTAAAGTAAACAATCAAGAAGAGATTGATGCAAATGATGTTGCAGACAGAATTTAGAACAAATTTGTTAGTAAAGGTACCTACTGCTATCAGATATATCCCGCCAAATCATTTTTCTTTTGACATAACAAATTAAATTGCCCAGTCTTGCGATCAGTCTCCCTTCTAGAGAAGAATCCCTCACCTTGTGAGCCCCATTTTGACATAGTTCATCTTTCCAATCAATCTTTCAAAGTTCAGTGATAAGTGAGTAACACTAGTGATCTACAATAGCTTTAAAAAGGATGTACAAAAATTCATTATTTGACAAAATAGGCAGTGGCGGTGGCGGCAGAAGTATGCATTATCCAGTCCATACGATGCGCTAAATGTTGGTGGTTATTACTAGTTGGGATCATCATCATGTGCTAAATGTTGCTGTAGCTATAACAACGCATGCGTACCGTATTACTGTAACCTTGAGTGATTTCATCGTTGAAATCAAATGGGTTTCTAGGCTTTGCCGCATTAAGGAAAGCTGGTGCTTGCTGAAACACAGAATCCACGTTCCATATAAGACACGAGTACAGTATAGTGAAGCAGTTAGAGTAGAGAATTACTCATCAGCGCTTATTTAGTCCTTGCATGCAAGAAATATGTGCACAATAACCAATCAGTTCATAAAAACAATGCATGCATTAGAGATTTATCTTTAAAAGAAAGGACCAGTTTCAACAAAATGTCTGTTTTGAACCATAAGCCAATATATACCATTGAAGCAGGATGATACTGCATGTTATAACCCATGTTGTAATGCAAATCAGTTTGCCATCCAGGAAAGGATGTAGGGCCAGACTGATAGGGTGAAGTAAACAGGTCCTGCAGAGCCCAGGGAATCAAGATGTTAAATTTAGAAATATTATGGATGGAAAGCTGAAACGAGGCTGCAAAACACTTCTTACAGCAGGAAGTGCCTTTCTTCCGGTGGAATTTGAATCTATCGGTGAAGGCTGTGTTCTTACACCGAAGTTTGTGTCTTGTACTGGTCCTCCAGCAGACAGAGATGAGAGTACGGCAGAATTGCAAAGGGGTTCTCGAGTATTTGCTTCAAGGGGCAATGCTGCTGGCTGTGAACATGCACGAGAAGCAATGAGATTATTTAGCCATCTATCTCAAGAATCAAGAAACGAAAGCTTCATTTTGTAATGCTGTCATTATACTAGTAAATTCCCAACAAGAGGTAGTTCTGACAGCATAACTCATATATTTTCAACTAAATGCATGTGGATGATTTAGTAACAACTGCTTTCACCAAAACCTGAGGCCCTGAGATCAAGAAAGAAATGCTGTTTCTCTCACCTGACTATTTGCAAGTCCACTGAATCCCGTAGTCTTCTGAGCAGGAGAGCTGCTTTCTGGAATGGAGATGGTTGAAAGCTGCAGTTGTTGCATAGTTGAAAACTGTTCTCGGTCACCACTTGTAGGTAATGATGGCACATTGCCCAGAGGTGCAGCTGCTGGAGTATCTTCACTGCTAATTGCTCCTGGTTGGTTTCCAGCTGGTACACCAGCAGTGTTAGACAACTCAAACATTAAAAATTCTAAAGTATTCCTGTTTGGAAGATTAGAATCCATCTCCTTTTTAGATGGCTCTGACGAGGCCAACTTGCCACTTTCTAAAGATGCAGACATTTGCTGTGTATTTCGCTGCACAGATGCATCAGAAGGAGCAGGTTCGGTTGCAAAGTCAATCAAAGATTCTGAATTTCCACAACTATGTTTTTCTGCATTCTCATCCCCTGATGTTTGGCGGCTAGAGATTGCAACCCTCTGCATTGATTGTAAGAACATAATTCAGTGACTTCATTAAGGTACTTATGGAATGAAATATCAATCCATATACTTCATACTGGACGCTTGATACAGATATTTTCAATATCAAATATATCAACTAAAATTTAAAATATCAACTGATACACCCAATATTTTCCTATATATCAGTTGAAATTCGCCCCTGGGGTTCTGATTTGCAATAAGAAATTTGCGTTCAATATCTATTTGTGATACCCAATATGGTCAATATCAACAGATAAGCAATTAGATCATCCATAGATAAGCAATTAGATCAACGGTCTGAATCAAATAAAGTTCAAGTTGGAGTAATAGCCAGGAGAAAACTAGCAGTTATAGAGGCCTAAGGAGGTGATACTATCAAAAGTTCGATGTTAACTGGCCAATGCAATAACCAAAAACAGTCAGCACTAATAAGGCTAGAATTTACACAGCCGCAGTGGGAAATGTGTCCAAGTAGCATAATATGGAACAAAACATAAAATAGCAAGAATCCCACCCTACCCATAGTTCATATGTTTCACCCAAATCCTTTTACTTCTACTAGATATATACTCTATACTGATCCTTGTTTTTATCGTACACAGCTGAATTATTTTGATAGAATGTCTTAATATTAGATCAGGGTTGTCAAAATAAACAGCACAGAATTCAATCACACTATAGTTGGCACAGCATTGGTGGGGTTCATTGATTTTTTCAAAAAAATCATACACAAGTAAACACATACAAACATATAATGAGTCAACTTTTTTCCTTTTTAGGAGTACAGTCTCAATAGACAAAACCAAAGGATGAATAGAGTCAAATAGAATGTGGTAAGAGGTTTAAAATCCACATGTTAAGGTAAGGAATGATATTGAATGCCTTGATGGAACTTTCCATGAAGAAGAATTTTAAAGAATCAAACTTGTCTAAAAAAAGTAACAAAAAACATTTCATTTACTCCTACTTAAATTAATTATTTTATAGATCTTTAAGTTCAAAACTACTTAGGATATTTTGGGGATTGTATTCCTTTAAACTCCCCTTCTATTTAATTTTTTAATAGCAGTGCGGTGCTTGACATTCCACCTATCCTATATTTATAGGATCTAAGCCAGCCAAGTGGGGTGCAAGGACCCTAACATTGATGGCTGTGGCTCCTTATCATTCCGCCTTACACTTGCAGCAACTATCTACTTCCTCTGGATGGAACAGAATCACCGCATCTTTAACAACCCAGAATTCAGAGATGAGCACCAAGTGATTGCCAAGATTACAGATACCGTCTACCATGAGCTGGACTGTGGCTCCTTCCATGTACATAATAAATGCCACATGGTAGGAAAGAGTGTTCTATGTTGTTGCTTATTATACAATGCAAGTGCCAAAAGCAATGATATTACTAAAACAGTCACTTTAGTCCATAAATATCCTCAGCTCATTCTTGAAAATGGTGGTCCAGTCCAGGAAGCTCCCTCATCGTAAGATCAGGGGATGAATAGATTTATGCAATGTTGGGGTCATTCCCTATGTGGTATGTGTCCACAGACCTGTCTGAAAAAATAGACGCGGACACTTCAGACATGTCCGAGAACCTTCTGTGGAGTCCGAGAGATGACTGGAAGCAAGTACTTGAAGAGAGGACGAGGACTTTTGTTATGCAGATGTTGACCGTTTATAAATAGGCCTGCTATATAACAGTCTGTAATTGCAGATGGGCAGTTGACCTACTCTGTTGGGAAATTGAGGAGACGTTATATTTGGGTGGATGGCAAGTCTGTCACTGTGCATGCAGGGCATGCGTCTACTGTTGCATGCCTAGAAAGCGTGTACCAATCACTATACAGTTAGGGTGGTTGGCGGCTCCATAGACCTCCTCTCTATATATATGTATATATGTGCATACTCGTTGTGCAGAGGTTGATATAGAGAGAGAGAGAGAATTAGAGTAAGATTGTCTTAGAAAAAAAAAGAAGAAGTTTAGAGCTGATGACAAAGTGTGTCCTCGTACTCTGTTTTCGTTCTTCTTCTTCTTATTTTTTTTACTGTTTGGGCTTGTGTAGCTAACAGTTTTTTGTAACCGGCCATCGTACTTAGTGAATTCTTGGTGGACTGAAGTCCCATGGTTTTTCCACGTAAAAATCTTACTGTGTTTTTTCACTTTGTTTTATCTCTCCTCTCTTGCCTCTCTGTTGGACTAGTCACCGTTCCTTCTTTTGTGCCAACAAGTGGTATCATAGACTTGGTTCTTTGTACGGTGACTTTGTTGAATGCTGCTATGGAAATTGGGAGCAAAATGATTTGTCTGAACGGCACCAACTTTGATACCTGGCAAAGCAAGATGTCCGACTTGCTATTTGTTAAGTCCATGCACAATCCTATATTCGCCACTCAAAAGCCAGTGGCGAAATCGAACGAGGAATGGGTGCTGGAGCACAAGCAGGTATGTGGCTACGTATGACAGTTCGTAGACGATAACGTATATAATTACGTTAGGAGCGAAACGAATGCCAAGACGCTATGGGAAAAGTTGGAGAAGCTGTATGCCTCCAAGACTGGCAATAACAAAATCTACCACCTAATGATGTTGATGCAAATTCGGTACAAGGACAGCTCGCCCGTTGTTGATCACTTAAACGAGTTCTAGGGCTGTGTAGACCGTCTGGACGGCATGGGGATTAAGTTCAAAGATGAAGTGTTTGGACTATGGCTCCTGGCAACCCTCCCAGACTCATGGGAGGTAATGAGAATCACCATTGCCAACACATCTCTTGATGGCATTGTAACGTTGGAGATGGCCAAAGGAGCCGTGCTGAATGAGAAATTGAGACGGCGATATCAAGGAACGTCGACTTCTCAGCACTCCGAGGTCCTTGTGACCGAGTCTAGGGAAAGGAGTCGATGACGTGAACCAAAGTCCAAAGAGAAAGGACGTAGTAAGTCATGGTCTCGGTACCAAAATATGGAATATCATCACTATAGGAAGAAAGGCCACATTTAAAGATTTTATTATAAATGGAAGCGTAAAAACGTTAGAAAAGATAAAGGCGAAAAGGGACGTGGTGAGGAAGAGTCCTCGGTCTCTATTGTTACTGGAGCTGGTCTCCTTTTTGGCCTGTGAAACTAATGATTTTGTTAACGTGGCCGAGCAGGAGACTGACTGGGTGGTGAATTCTAGAGCATCCATCCATGTCACCTCTAGGAGGGAGCTTTTTACAACTTATACTCCGGGTGTTTCCGGAGTATTGAAGATGGATAACATGGAGACGTCCAAAATTATTGGCCGTGGTAATATCTCTCTTGTTACTAAGAGTGGAGTCCAACTGATTCTAAAAGATATTCGACATGTCCTAGATATTCGGATGAATATAATTTCAGCGGGAAGACTTGATGACGCAGGCTTCTGTAGTGTCTTTTGTGATGGAGGATATAAGTTGACGAAAGGGTCTATGGTGGTTGCCCGAGGAAGGAAGACCTCTGGCCTTATGTACTACAGGACACTGCTGAGGTCGGAGAGGTAAACGCCACAAGCAGTATGGAATCCTCGAACTTATAGCACAGAAGACTGGGACACATGAGTAAGAGGGGGATGAGTCACTTGGCAAAGAAGGGTCTCATTCCAGAAATAGATGAGGACAGGGTGAAAATTTGCTCTCACTGCATGGCGGAGAAGTAGAGGAGAGTCTCTTTTTAAGGAGACTCATCTTCCAAGAGGTCTAAGGTACTCGAGCTTGTTCACACCGATGTGTATAGACCTTTTAAGGAAAAGTCATTTAGAGGAGTACAGTATTTTATCTCCTATATTGATGACTACTCAAGGAAGCTGTGGGTATTCCCACTTAAATCTAAGGATCAGGTCTCGGGAGTTTTTTAATATTTCCACGCTCTTGTCGAGTGTGAGACGGGGAAGAAGTTGAAGGCTGTCTGGAGGGATAATGGTGGAGAATACATTAGGACTTTCAATGTCTACTATAGATCACACAACATTAGACATCAGAGGACACTACCAAAGACGCCGCAATTAAATGGTGTAGCCGAGCGGATGAACCGCACTTTGATGGAAAGAGTAAAGTGCTTGCTGTCAGAAGCAAAGCTTCCGGGATCCTTCTGGGCCGAGGCCTTGAAGACAGCGACCTATGTGATCAATAGGTCACCCAGTAAGGCTTTCAATAGTGAGGTCCCAGAGAAGATATGAACAGGAAGGGAGCCAGCGTACAATCATCTTTGGATATTTGGCTGTAAGGTCTTTGTTTATATCCCGAGAGATAAGAGGAGTAAGTTTGAGCCAAAGATGAAACAGTGCATCTTTTTGGGTTATGGCGAAGATGAATTTGGGTACAGGCTTTATGACCCAATAGAAAGGAAGCTCGTCCGATCACGTGATGTGGTCGTTGTTGAAGAGGAGACTATTGAAGATATTGGGAAAGAGAGGAAGGCTCAATCGAATACTGGCTGGACGAACAAAGTGAATATTGAAACTGTCCGTTCATTGCCTCTTGTGTCCGAAGTCTATGGCCCAAGGATGACTAATGACAATAATGAGATAGTCACTGTCCCTCATGAGAATCAGGTCGATGATGTGGTTCTTTAACCAGCCGAGGAGGTTCCTGTGTGACGGTCGTCAAGGAAAAAACGTTTGTCCGTCCGCCTGCCATCAAGTGAGTATGTCCTACTCACTAATACAGGTGAACCTGAAGATTTTAATGAAGTCATGAATGGTGCTCAAAAGGAAAATTGGTTCGAAGTAATGAAGGAAGAGATGGTCTCCCTGCATGAGAACCATACCTTCGAGTTGGCTAAGCTACCAAAGGGGAAGAGAGCCCTAAAGAACAAATGGGTCTTCCGGCTGAAGACGCCCGAGGATACTATGCAGCCAAAATACAAGGCGCGACTTATAGTGAAGAGCTTTAGTCAACGCGAAGGTATAGACTTTAATGAGATCTTTGCACCCATGGTGAAGATGTCCTCGGTCCGTGTGGTGCTCGGCCTGGCAGCTGTTCTGGACTTAAAAATAGAGCAACTGGATGTCCGGACAGCATTCCTCTATGGTGATCTTCAAGAGGAAATCTATATGGAACAACCAGAAGGGTTCGAAGTCAAAGGGAAGGAAGGATTGGTTTGTCGTCTAAGGAAGAGCTTGTTCAGATTAAAATAAGCTCCAAGACAGTGGTACAAGAAACTTAAATTTGTCATGGTTGGACAACAATACCAAAAGACTACTTCCGACCACTGTGTTTTTTTTAGAAATTTTCAGAGAACGACTTTGTTGTTTTCCTCCTTTATGTGGACGACATACTGATTGTCGGACAAAATAGTGCTCGAATCAAGGAGCTAAAGAAGCAATTGGGGCAATCATTTGCCATGAAAGACCTCAGACAGGCGAAGCAGATTTTGGGGATCAGAATATTTTACGACCGGAAAAACAAGAAGCTGAGTTGTCCCAAGAAAGTTATGCTGAAAAGGTGTTGCAATGATTTAACATGGAAAGCTCTAAGCCAGTGAGTACCCCACTGGCCAACCACTTAAGGCTGAGTAAGCAACAGTGTCCATCCTCTAACACAGAGAAAGCCCGCATAAGTAGAATTCCTTACTCCTCGGCCGTTGGTAGCTTAATGTACACGGTCGTATGTACAAGGCCGAATATTGCTCATGCGGTTGGTCTTATCAGCTGATTTCTCTCGAATCCCAGGATGGAGCATTGGTTTGCTGTGAAGTGTATCTTCAGATATCTCTGTGGGACTTCAAAAATGAGTCTACTTTTTAAAGAAGAGAAGCTCCAGTTGATCAGCTACACTGACGCGGACATGGTCGGGGACATTGACTCTCGAAAATCGACATCTGGGTACCTAGTAAAGTTTGCCGGAGGAGCAGTCTCCTGGCAGTCTAAATTACAAAAGTGCGTTGCCCTTTTCACTACGGAGGCCGAGTTCATTGCCATGATCGAGGCCAGCAAAGAGATGTTATGGATGAAAAGATTCATTCAAGAGTTGGGCTTAAGGCAAGAACAGTATGTGGTACTCTATAATAGCCAAAGTGCCATACACTTGTACAAAAACTCCTCATTCCATTCAAGATCGAAAGATATTGACGTTCAATATCATTGGGTGAGAGATGTTATTGATAAATGGCAGCTATCAATAGAAAAGGTTTGGTCAGATAAAAATAGATCAGACATGATAACCAAAGTGTTACCAAAAGAAAATCTGGAAGCTTGTCGTGACATTGCTGGTCTAACCAATTCTGTTCCCACTCGGTTGTAAGGGAAAGTTTGTTGGGGTCACTCCCTATGTGGTATGTGTCCACGGACCTGTTTGGAAAAATGGATGCGGACACTTCAGACATGTCCGAGAACCTTCTGTGGAGTCCGAAAGATACCTGGAGGCAAGGACTTGAAGCGTGGATGAGGACTTTTGTGATGCAGACGTTGACCGTCTATAAATAGGCCTGCTACATGACAGTCTGCAATTGCAGATGGGCAGTTGACCTACTCTGTTGGAAAATTAAGAAAACGTCATATAGGGCGTGCGCCTACTGTTGCAGGCTTAGGAAGCGTGTACCAACCACTATGCAGCTAGGGTGGTTGGCGACTCCATAGACCTCCTCTCTATATATATGTATATATGTGAATACTCGTTGTGCAAAGGCTGATATAGAGAGAGAGAATCAGAGTAACATTGTCTTAGAAAGAGAAAGAAGAAGTTTAGAGCAGAGGACAAAGTGTGTCCTCGTACTCTATTTTCGTTCTTCTTTTTATTTTTGCTACTGTTTGGGCTTGTGTAGCCAACAGCTTTTTGTAACCGGCCATCATACTTAATGAATTCTTGGTAGACTAAAGTCCCGTGGTTTTTCCCTTAGTTAGAAGGGCTTTCCACGTAAAAATCTTGCTGTAATCTTTCACTTTGTTTTATCTCTCCTCTCTTGCCTCTCTGTCGGACCAATTACTGTCTCTCCTTTTGCGCCAACATGCAACTTTAATCATGCATTGCCCATAGTCTTTTCCAGTGGCATAAAATTGTGATTCCAACACAACAAGGAAAACTTGTATTATTTCGTCAAAGCTCACCCTCAATAACAACAATTAACAATAGTACCAATAACTACGAAAAACAATAATGATAAAGTCAACATAATAACAAAACCAACAACATATCAAACCGACAATTAATTGAATACTACCCTGGAAGGTTTTAGAAGATTGGGGTAATAGACATTTTCTCTCCAAGGGAGCTGGAATGTTTCACGCAATTCTACACATCTTTTCTTTGGTTATGAAAGAATTACAAAATCTCAGAAGGGATGTGCAAGGTTGAAACAGCTTGTGCATGCAAAAATACTACTAACAAAATATTACAACGAGGGGAATAGGAAAAATTCTAGGAAATGGCATATGAATATGATTGTAGATATGTTAGGAAATTGCTAAACCAACTAATATGAAAGCAATATATTCCACAATTATGCACCTAACATTAATGTAGCAGAGAAACAAATATCAGGACTCTGTGAAATGCTTAGGATATGCTATAACGTGGTGCCAGATAAAAATTATTCACTTATCAAACAAAATCTTAGGGTTCAAATCATAAAAATAGCCTATCTACTATACAGGATAAGATTACATACATTTAACTATTTATAGACTTACAATATAAGACATTATGTATTGGACTGCTCTTTTTTAATGAAAATAAAATTACATACATCTATATGGAGAGGGTGTGTCTGTGTTTTAATGTAATCAATAACAATGACATATAAATTAGTGGCAATAGATTTTGATAGTTTTCATTCTGCTTTATTGTTTTACATCACATTTTGAAAGATTTATTTCTCCTTTATTTAGGCTCCTAATGTTAAACTATATTAGAATATGAAATCCAAATTTCCAAGTCATAAATTAAACACGCAGTTTTAATAAGTAACACTACACATTAATACAATTACAAGGGGCATCACTGAGCTGACTAAGAAAAACATGAATCATTCTGGTAGGTACATAAAAATAGGAAAGTGACTGAATTCAGGCAACTCAAAAGCATGAAACAAAATTCCATTGATGAGATATATTCAATGAAGAGTGACTTTATAGCGTTTGCAGAAGTAAACTCACCTGCGGGTTAGCTGCAGCATCTGCAATTTGATTACTTGATTGGGAATATTCACCTGCCTATTGTACACATCATTGAGCTACTTAACTTGAATAATAACTTGACAGCAGCTGCAAATATTCTTAACTAGAATAATAACTTGACGGTAGATTGAATAGCTTTACAATGCTATGAAGCACGGACACGGACACGGGATATTGATACGATACGACACCAACATACTGATATGTTATTTTTTAAAAATTAAAAATACAACACATTGAAGGCACGTAAATTAAAAT